>OX235275.1:64296122-64376677 GCA_944472155.2 Trichobilharzia szidati | reverse complement strand
GTGAAGAGTTAGAAGTAGGGGTCAGTTGATATTCACGAAAAGGTAACAAGCAGTATCCGACGGACGAAAGTAGAACAAAGGAGTGAAACATTCAACACAGATAGATGCACCGTAACCTTAGGTCAACACGAAGACACTGAGGAAAATTTATACTATAGCAGTGACCCCAGAATATGACTCACAAACGATTAAGCTCATAGGTTATATCACCAAACTAAATTGTCTTCTCTTATTTATCTGATTAAGGAGTTCCAGAAGGATCAATTGTTTCAATTATGCGTGAATAATGGATCAATTGCAGTCGCCAAAACAGCGTATATGGGGAAACCACGGTCTATCCAGAGGAGTGCAATTTTAGGGTTCATCGAAAAACAGAGCCTGAGATATAAACCGATTCCAGAACACACATAGTCATCTTTTTAACGGTACTGAGACGTCGACCACACCTTAATTTTCATCATCTCTAAGTCAGAGATAATGTCAACGACCAATGTGTGACTGCCACACTTCACCTACAACCGCACAGCAAACCAACACTACCCCACCCCACCTCAGCACTTGAACATGCAACAGACAGTCCCCCCTGTACAACACACAAGAGTGTGGGTATTGTCACCGTGTCCAATAGCACTTCCCCTAGCAGCCCGTAGAGATACATTCACTCATCCCGTCATCATTTGACCCAACTCCCTCAAAACCCCTGCCCCGGGAGAGGCTCGAACTCTCGACCTCCGCATTATAAGTACGGCGCTCTAACCAACTAAGCTACCGGGGCAGGACGCCTGGTCACTACACACTCACCACTTAAACCAATCAATATGCATTTCAAACATTAATTCAAATGCACAACTGCTGAACACAACATCTCACCATTCCACCACGCCCCTTTTCTTGCAAATATTACACCATCATGCATATACTTCCAACACATATGATACGGAGTACTATTCATACTTGATTAACCTCGACAAACTATAAACATTCTGGAGAATAATCAATAAGAAGTGGAATTCACTCAATATACCACTTCTTACAACAATGTTGTCTGTGCTATCTACCATGATCTGCCTACGTCTGTTGTTAACAGTAGCTGTCCATAGTTATGTTACCAACTCCATTGCTACCCACCAGTGTGTAGCGGTGAATAATTCCCCAAAATTATTGACCACAGCAATCATCACTGAACATTGAATGCTGACCCTCACCGTTTAAGTCGAATTGTTTAGCTAAAGGCTTCCGGTCAGACATCCATTCCATTTCGTACTCCGTCGTGGCACGTTCGTGCACGATCACTAGCTAGTTATGCATTAATCACGGTTTACTATTTGGTCCCAAAATATATCTCTTACTTTGGACGACCATTTGTGGCGTTTTGCTCTGTCTTTGGTACACGAGGAAGTTGTTATAAGATCTTGCGCTGGTGTACTCCGTGCAATTCGCGACCGCCGATACCGTCAGCCTCTAAAAGTTTTTCAAATTGGAGATGCCAAAGAAGTTTTCGGGGATGGCTGTGGAAGTATTTAAGAAAGCTGCAAAAAACTGTTCCGGTGGGTTTTCTATTCTTCTCCAAAATGTCTCATAATTTTCTCAAAAATTATCTACCGTTCCTGACTAGCGTAGACACTCTAACACGGTGACTACCAGGTCGGTAAACTTGGCAATTTTAGTGTCTTCGTGAGTCTTCACCATATTTAAAATTTCCTGTTATATCGAAGAGAATTGCTATTCGCTTCGTATCCCTACCTCAATGTCATATGACATTAATTGCGGATTTTATGGCGTAGTGATATAGTTGTCAAACTGATCAGAGAAGAATAACACCGATTGACTAATCAAACTCAATAGTATAAAGCAAAATCGTATTAATATCTAATGGCAAACTAGAAGACATTAGGGGTACTTTTTCTGACGAAAGTATACAGCCTATGGTGACTGACATTAAGTCAAGTTACATAACTGTGGACAGCTACTGTTAACAACAGACGTAGGCAGATCATGGTAGATAGCACATACAACATTGTTGTAAGAAGTGGTATGTTGAGTGAATTCCACTTCTTATTGATTATTCTCCAGAATGTTTATAGTTTGTCGAGGTTAATCAAGGATGAATAGTACTCCGTATCATATGTGTTGGAAGTATATGTATGATGGTGTAATATTTGAAAGAGAAGGGGCGTGGTGGAATGGTGAGATGTTGTGTTCAGCAGTTGTGCATTTGAATTAATGTTTGAAATGCATATTGATTGGTTTAAGTGGTGAGTGTGTAGTGGCCAGGCGTCCTGCCCCGGTAGCTTAGTTGGTTAGAGCGCCGTACTTATAATGCGGAGGTCGAGAGTTCGAGCCTCTCCCGGGGCAGGGGTTTTGAGGGAGTTGGGTCAAATGATGACAGGATGAGTGAATGCATCTCTACAGGCTGCTAGGCGAAGTGCTATTGGACGCAGTGACAATATCCACACTCTTGGGTGTTGTACAGAGGGGACTGTCTGTTGCGTGTTTAAGTGCTGAGTTGGGGTGGGGCAGTGTTGGTTTGCTGTGTGGTTGGAGGTGAAGTGTGGCAGTCACACATTGGTCGTCGACATTATCTCTGACTTAGAGGGACTGATGAAAATTGAGGTGTGGTCGACGTCTCAGTACTGTTAAAAAGATGACTATGTGTGTTCTGGTGTTCTGGAATCCGTTTATATCTCAGGCTCTGTTTTTCGATGAATCCCAAAATTGCACTCCTCTGAATAGACCGTGTTTTCCCTGAATGTGCTTGCTTTGGTCACTCCAACTGATCCATTATTCGCGCATAAATTAAACAGTTGATCCTTTTGGAACTCACTAATCAGACGCATCGGGAAGGTATAATTTGATTTAGTTATACAATGGAGAACTCAATAGAATTAGAGATTATATCCTCAAAATGAGGTGTGATGGTGCAATGACGATACGTACTCCTGGACACTGTCCAATATACTGCCTGCTGTTTGTTACAATAGTTAACTACTGAAGAGCAGGCAAGTCTTTACTATTTTTGTATCGAAAGAAAACTGTTATAATGAACTGTTTAGTGACCTCTTTGGGATAATGTCAGTCTTTTCTTAAAGGAGACTCACATGTTCTAGAAACGGTTCAAAGGAAAACAACACCTATAATTCTCGACATGACTAATTTATCATACGACGACAGAATAGACTCCTCGATCCCCACAGTCTGACGCATGATCCATTCCCCACAACAATTGTAATGACAGAAGACAAGGGCCAGGCAAGAGAACTTTTTTTTTGAGAAAATCAAGAGGTATTTATAGATTTTTATGTGCATTATTATTAGCGTTATTGTTAGCGGAGAAGCAACCTCTTCTGATTAGTTGTTTTCTTGCTGAAGGTTATTCTGTTTTCTTTTTGTGGCTGTTTCTCAGAAAATCAAGCCATACACCTATAAATCATATTTCCACACTTTAACTCCGCTGTGATTAGCTAGTGATTTTCTCAAGGTTAAGCTTTGTTATTAATTTTTTTTCTCATAACGCTGATTCGGGACGTGAACATTGACGTAAATTGTTGTATACAATTTTGGCTTGCAGACAGCTCTCATCAAACAATTAGGAATATCATTGGTGATAATTTGCAGGTGGTCTTATCCTACTCCTGTGTCTTCACTTCAAAGGCTGTTCTGAGTTTTCCATTGTGGATCACCTGACACATGGCACCGTCATATAACCAGTTGTCCAATGTGATTGATGGAGACTTAGTCACTGCACGCCATAGTGTTGAAGTAGTATCCAAATAATTTCGCGGTCAACGCTGTCGAAAGCGCCTTTCCAAATTATTCGATGATGTTGAGGTAGAGCGAGATTTGAGTACTATTCTATGCTCTTTTCGGTGATGATGATGATGATGATTTGTAGAGACTCTTCTAAATGTGTTGCTCAAATACATCACATTTTCACAATAAACTGAGTCCTGCGACAACAACATTCAGACTGTTATATACAATTCATCCCTAACCCGTGTAGAATGTTTTTGAGATAGAGTGTATTTACACACAAACATGCAACTCTCAGCCAGAAAAAAAAACGCTCACTACACTGATAACAATCCAACTGAAGATTAATTTTTATAGAGATACCCACTACAGATTTGAAAGAACTACTTTCGAGAAGTACATTGAATGTACAGTTTACTTTCAATGAAACAATCTACAGACAGAAGGACGGCCAGTCTAGAATATGGTCAGTTGAAGTCAACAATCCAAAGCTTTCAAATATATAAAAGGTATGTAGATGACACCTTTATTATTTGTAATAGTGATTGTAATTTGAATAATATGTTAGATGCATTTAATGGTTGCCATCCTGCGATAAAATTCACACTCGAAATGGAGAACGAGTCTAGTATTCATTTCCTCGATGCGAATTTATCAAGTGGGACCGATGGAACTCTGAAAAGATCGATTCATCGAAAGCTGTCATGGAATGGTCAACTGACAAATTTCTACAGCTGGGTACCCATTGGTCGAAAACGAAACCTGGTCCGATCGCTTGCCACTCGCATTCGGCGCATATGTAGCCCTGATACTGTGCAGGATGAGTTATACCTTTTGAGGAAAACCCTAATAGAAAATGGATTTCCACCACGTTTTATAGATAAGAATATACATTCAAATCCTATGAAACGTGACTTATTATCCGTACCCAAGAAAATACTTTACATGAGGTTGGAATACAAAGGGGCTTAGCTTCTGATATCATGAAATGAAGGATATCACAGTCCCTGAAAAGAACATTCCCTGCTGAATCTCTGAGAATAGTCTTTACCAGCTGACCATTACTGTTCAATAACCTGAAGGACAAGATCCCGCTGTTGACCAACTCTGTGTGCGTTTATCTATTCGGTCGTTCGACTCGAGTTTTGTCCAAGAGGGTGCATGGTTACGAAAAGGTGGAAGTGGAGCAATAAGAAGCGCGATCATTGATGAATATCTGGTCGATAATGATCACCCTATCTCTATAGCCTCCGCCTTCAAAGTCATCTACAAGGCAAAGAGTAATCTACCCAAATCCCTACGTACCCGACTCATCTGTATTGATGAAGCTTTGGCTATCGAAACAGAAAAGCCAGATCTCTGTGTACAGAAAAATTTCGTTCAACCCCTCCAACTTTCATGGTCTTAATCCCTCTATGCTAAAGTATGGTAATCCCCAATCATATTTTGGCTCTACCAGTTTTTCATTTTTTCATTTTGTCTATTCAATTTGTATACTCTTCCTTTATTACGTCAATTGTTACTACTATTACTATTCTCATTTTGAACTGCCCTCGGTATTATTTTCTTTAATTGTATAATGCTACCTTTTTCAGTAGAATGAAATGAACAATTATACTAAAATAGATCTGTTAGAGAACCATTGAAAGCCACGGAGTACTGGACAGCTGCTGTTTCACCCTAGTTTCGGAATCACCGGCAGTACTCACCCACTGGGATTCGAACCCAGGACCTTCCGGTTACAAGGCAGGCTCATAGACCATTCAGACACTGGGACCCGATTCAATGGCTCATGAATTCTAACTTCTACCAATTCGTGATTTTAGCGCGACCCCAACCATTGTCGTTGGTGGGACATCCATGCACACACGTGACATCTAATTGGACCTCACTGGACACGACTTCTCGAATTGGTAGAAGTTAGAATTCATGAGCCATTGAATCGGGTCCCAGTGGCTGAATGGTATACTAGCTTGCCTTGTAACCGGAAGGTCCCGGGTTCGAATCCCAGTGAGTGCGTACTGCCGATGGTTCCCAAAACTAGGATGAAACAGCAGCTGTCCAGTACTCCTAGCTGGTTTTCAATGGTTCTCTAACTGATATCAGTCCGTGATCAACTCGTAAAACATAACTAATCCTTACAAACCAAACTATAGAAAATACATATATTGAATACATGTTGTATGACTTATCTCAACGTTTAACCAAGTGTATATTAACAGAAATTGTTACAATAGGTAGGGAGATAGGTAGATATGATGATATGACACGTATTATATCCAAACACACATTCCCTCTCTCAGCCTCACATACACACACACACACACAAGCGCGTATTTATTTGTTGACAAACAATATTAACATTGAAAATGTTTGTTGACATAGTATCCCGCTGTTTTCAACGTTGAACAATGAACACAGCAATGATAATTGAATGTCTAATTACGGGCTGAATAAAAATTACCTGACTAATAAAAGACAAAGTCAAAAATCTCGTTAATACCTTTCTGTCGTATTTACAGTTTCGGTTATAATCAGGTACAGGAGAATAAAGGTGGGAGTGATATAATTATCAGGAAAGTATATCATAATAAATGATTTTGAATGGAATTCAGTGCGAGTATTTCGTCCTATGTGGGACTCATCAGTCAACGGTCCCTACATCCAACCGATCAATATTCTAACTGACTCACTGGTTTCAACATACAACTTTGCATAGATGCATGCGACAGTTCCAGTTGCCACTTTCCCTCCATGTACCACAAAAAGCAAGAGAAGAGAGTAAAGAAAGGTTCAAAAGTGAGATAATATACACAAGTGTGAGGGAAAAAGAAGAGCAATTGGAGAGCAAAGAGTTTTACTGAATATGACAAATGGCAAAGAGTGAATGCATCTGCGCCAGTCATTGACAACGATGATTTTGAGCCATATCATCAATTGTCTCCAGCTTTCATTGGTTCTTACCATCCTGAGGACTCCAACCAGTCAGTCAGGAAGTCTACACCTCCCTAAGTGGCTCAAGGTAACTGCCAAACTTTTTATGGACTGACAGATGGCGGATTTTGGTTTGACTACAACTAGCTGTTTTCCAACCTGATCTATCCTATGTGAGTCAGCTAACATTTCCAGTCATTCGAGCAAGGCGATAGCTAGGCATGTGTAATACACATCCCTCCTTATCTAACACTCAGTCAACGCTGAACCTCAGTATAACTCACCCTATTATACCACCTAACACACACGGGAGATAGAATGCAGGCACCTATGGTCAAAGACGGCTAGCCCTCTCGTGTCTTCCACTTCCAATGGCTTCCATTTCTCACTCACAGGCATAAAGGAGGATGGAGCAAACTGGTGAGCAGTACTCTCGTCCCTTAATCGATAGTCAGCCGGATACCACGTCTATTAAGCCAGAAATAGCGTCAGTTGGCTAATAAATGACAAAGGAGCCTTCTGTATCCGTGCTGAGATTTCGTCATCAATCGACTCTCCGAGGCTGACGCAACTTCCCATCCAAATGAGTGAAGTAGTCAACATGCTCGTCGAATACTTTTTCCAGTTTTCCAGTCAAGTCCTGTGGCATCATCTTACATCTGATCAGAAGTGCACACGAAACCTCTCTATTCCTCACTCACCTTTGTTTTCATCTTCATCTCTATTATCTTCCCTTCCTTCTACTAATGCAACTCCTCTACTTAATGGCTCTTCACTTCCTCTTCACTCTGTGTGCACTGAAAACGACGAAAGCCAAAAAACCACCCTAGTCTGATCAGAGGTAATCGCTCTTCAAGGTGTTCAGAAGACTCAACTGCATTTAGATCAGCGTCTTCACCGAGGAGGGCGGTATCACCATCCGCATATTCTGAGTCAACGAGATTATTACTTTCAACTCCCCCCTGCTTCCTCTGTTATTTATATAGATTAGTTAATTCACCATTATTCTGGTTCCTAACCGTGTATGGACTGAAAATTACCTGTTGCTGATTACCTTACCGTTGGTGTAATAATACTTCTTTACATCTTTAACTGGACATTGGCTTCTGTTGTGAGCCGCTCTCACTAGAACCCAGGTAACTACCTTTCTGAATTAGACCAATCACGAGTGAGCGTCAGATTGATCTCCGATTGTTGGTTAGTAGGGTTTTCTAATCGCTCCCTAACCAATGTCATTTCTGTCTGTCTGTTTTCGACATAGAACTTTGCACATATGTGCGGCAGTTCAAGTCGCCACACTCCATGTACCACACAAAGAATGAGAAGAAAGTAGGAGAAATGAATAATTTAGACAGTAAACAGAGGTGTGAGACAAAGGTATAGTAATAACGAAGAACAAAACAGTTTCATTGGAAATCATAAGTCACAAGGAGTGGATGCATCTCCGCCAGCCATTGAGAACGATTTTGAGCCATGTCACCAATTGTTTTCAGCCATTGATGTTTACCGTCCCGAGGACCCCAACCAGGAAGTCTACACCTTCCTACGTGGATAGCTTAAACTAACTGTTGTAGATTTCATTGACTGGTGACATGTTTTCGTTTGACCGCCACTAGCTCTTTTCCAGCCTGACCCTATATCAGCTAACATTACCCGTCGAGGAAGGCGATGGCTAGGTGTGCATGAGTAACACATGTCCTAACCATCTCAGTCGATGTAATTTCACAGCCATGTCGATTGACTTCCCCTCCTTACCTAGCACTCGATTAATGCCTAACCTCAATATTGCTCACCTTATTATACTATCACTTCACGCGGGATATAGAACGCAGACACCTATGATCAAAGACAGCTAATCTTTTCATATCTTCCGCTCTCAATGGCCAGCTCTCACAACCATGTTATTTCATGATGAAATCAATCAAATTCCTACAAAGTGATACTTGAAAAATTTATCTAATGCTCACCAGTGACGACTGACTACATGATGGAGTTGCCTGTTGTTCTAGTGAGAAGCCGTAACAAATTGAAGGTCCACTAGGTTGGAGGTGGGGACAACTGCTTTGCCGATAACATTTGCTGGCAGTCCCATTCACATCGCGAATTGAAAGAGGTCATTATTCACGGATTGTTGTATTCTAGCCCACTTGGCTGGATGGTTGACGACCTCGCCTAGTAACATAAGGCTCTAGGGTTCAATCGCGAATACTATTGAAGAGTCTCAAACTAGGACGAAACGAATGTCCAGTACTCTCTGGCTTTCAATGGTTACTAATCGATTTTGTAAGCTGTTTTTACCAGATTTCAGAATGTTTTCGACTATATTTACTTCACTGAGATCATAATTCCATGAAGTAATAGTCATGAATTCGCCTATTATGAATGAAAGACTCATTACTCACTGTCTTTATTTGTCCTTAGAACTCTTCATCAGCAGACCGTACATATTATCTTGAGGAACTTCTTATTCCCCTGTGGAGTACGTAACGATGTGATTGTACACTTTTTTGTTATATGCTGAAATTAGAGACATTGTACATGACTTTTGTTTAAAACGATTCATGTTGTGGAATATAGATAACTTTCGAGTACAATCTAAAATACAGTGAACTGGTGTGGTCGTTTCATCTTCTCTACTGTCTCTACTGTCTACTTGCTTCACTCATAACCGCGTTGTATACTTTGAATTTATTGCAGGAACCTTTTATCCTCATCCGAAGACTATTCTACAACCGGTACACAGCTTCTACCAGTAGACACGATTCCAGCAGTGAACGCTTCTGTGGGTTATATTAATAATTTGTAGCCCTTGGGACTTTAACTTTATATCCAAGTAACCGTTTAAGTAATATAACTCATTACTGTATTGTTTTATAATATACTGTTACACTAACATCTCATCAACTTGGATTTTTAATCACACACTTATTTTGTTATTGAGCTCGCCAGACAGTCCTCTACAAATTAATTGGTGAGCCATTGAAGACCCATTGAAGAAATTATTTTAGGAATTCAGTTATGCCTCATATCTACTACCTTTTTTAAATTCCAGGGTAAAATATATAAACAAACAGAAGGTGTAGCAATGGGGTGGATCACCAACATCTCCTATCGTAGCAGATATCTTTGTGAACGGCTGGGAAAATATTGCTCTTAATACATTTAATTCTACTCAAAAATTTGGCGGAGATATGTGGATGACTGACACTTTCACAGTGTTCAAAACAGAACATATCTCTAGCTTCTTGACACACACCTTTAAACTCACTAGTAGAGGGAATAAAATTCACATTTGAATCGGAAAATGAACAGGGAGAATTAGCTATGTTAGACTGTAAAACAAAAAGAACGGAAGAAGGTAAAATGCACACTGGTGTTTATAGAAAACCAACGCATTCTAATATTGGATATTTAGACTTTAATTCATCTCATCCTTTAACTGTTAAGGCAGGCTAAGTTAAGTGTCTGTCTACAAAACCGAGCAGTAGCACTAAGTAGCACAAGAAAAGACCTAAATGATGAAATAAAACAGAGAAGAAGCGTTGGTATCAAATAACTATCCTACAAAATTCATTAAGAACATCAGTAAAGGCCAAAAGCAAAATAAAAATAATTGTTGAACTAGTAATAATAACATAAATAAGAGAGTATATAAGTCATCTACTGTTATACCATATAAGTGGGGGACATCAGAGACACTACGTAGGATTCTCAATAAAGCAGGAATTAGGGTGGCATTCAAACCCACAAACTCACTCAGGGACAAGCTCTGTAGGTTAAAGGACCCAGTGGACCCAATTAGACAAAATAATATAATTTACAACATACCCTGCAATGACTGTGAGTTAGGTCAAGTACATAGGTCAAACTAGTAGATCGGGGGTAATCAGATTGTCGGAACATAAGAATTTAGCTAAGTTAAGAATGGTTGATCCCGAGAAGATGAGTAATTTAGAAAAAAGCTCAGCATTTGAACTGCATGCATTAACACATGACCACACAATAGGGTGAGAGAGGCTTAAAATTCTAAGAAGTAATCTAGGTAGGTGAAGATAGAGAGAAGTTGATTACTGAATCCTTGTTCATGGAGCCTACACCCAACACATGGAATAGGAATGACTCACCACTCATGCCGGAAATATGGAAAATACTACTACCAATCAAATAATGGAATTATATAAACGAAGTTAGGAAGTTGTGTGAGTGGTGCCTTGATATGATTATGAGCAGTGTACAAATTGTGCTCGAAATAGGGTCATCAGTAAACATTATTGTATAACACTGTGAGACTTTATCAAAACAAATTTTACCAATAATGGAATTATACTCTACCACCACAGTGCACAAGTTTTATTCTTATATAAATTGGTGAGCCCGACTGAACATTTTAGCTTTATAAACTCTCTATTTATATTGTTATCATTTTTATTCTTGACTGCACTTTCTGTTTATTTATACGTATATCTGTGTACCTGTATAATCACGTAATACTCATGTCTTCATTCCCCATACACCCTTCAGAATTCATACCAGCGTCACTAATAGACTTTTGACGTCAAGGTAGCTGTGGATGAGTACGAGTGGACATCATTGTGATGTCCACTAGACACCAGTGAAATAAATAAGAGCTTGAAATTCTGTCTAGAAAGTAATTATTTTACATTTAAAGGGAATTTATATAGACAGACAAATGGTGTTGCTATGGATTCACCAGTCTCCCCAATAGTCGCTGACCTTTTCATGAATAGATTCGAAAATAACATCTTTTCAAGCATACTCACTCCTAAAATATGGTTAAGATATGTAGATGATGCTTTTGAAATGCTAAAACGAGATCTACACAGTTCATTCCTGGAGAAAATAAACTATCTATCTCCCAGAATCCAGTTTACTTCGGAAACAGAATCAGACGTCGGTGAAGTGCCATTTCTAGACTGCCTAGCTAGTTAAGACAAGGGAAAACAGATAATTTAGTATATCCATATTCAGGAAGAAAACCCACTCCAATAAATACTTAGACTTCAAATCATCACACCCCCACACCCCATCGGTGCAAAGATTTCAGTTGTTTCAAGTCTTCTTAGACAACACACTCTCTGATAACCGACGAGAAAGAAAAAGAAGAAGAAATATCAAACATTACTGAAACACTCAAGCAAAACAACCACCCAACGAACTTCATCAACAAAACCAACACTGACATTAATCAAGTATGTTCGAAAACGTATTCTGAAAAAATGGACCTCAACAGTCGTCATTCCATATAGAGCAGAGACGTCAGAGTTTTCTTCAAAACATCAGACACACTACGAAACAACCTTGTCCATATAAAAGACCAAATCCCTGAAGATTTTCCATCTAATTATGTCTATAAAATGAAATGCGTGCTTGGAATGTGATGCGATATACATCGGACAAACATCACCAGGGAGAAATCAATATCAGAAGAAATGAACACCGTAGAGCGTCTCTTCGACCACCAAGAAATCCCGTTGAACTACAAAAACTTGAAAAATCATCAGCCATAGGTCATCTACACGCTATAGAATCAGGCCACAAAATTGATTTTGACAATATTGAAATAATCCAGAAAAAGCATTTCAGAAATCACAAAGAACGTCTCATATCATCAGAAGCACTTCATATCAAGTGGAATCAAAATTGCCTGAATAGGAATGATGGACTAAAACAGAATTTGACCTGGTTACAACACCTCCCTCCCCCAATGAAGTGACAAAATCAACACGAATGTGATAAGCAAGTTCACTATGTAAACACACACTACTTTTATAATTTTACACACTTATCAAATCCAACAATCTACACTTGGTTTTGTTATCTCTACCAATTGACCAACTTGACAACGAAAAATGACCCCAGACTGACGAACGATGATCAAGTTAGTAAACTTTGTTTTGATATCATAACAGACGTACTATTACCTTTGTTATTTGGTTTAGTTATCTTCATTGCTATTTTTACTTTCAATATGTCCCTTTAACTTGACCTTAGTCTATTTTTTCACTCCTTAACTGTTTGTTATATATATGCTGATATTTTGTAAATTCCGGTTTAATAATACATTAATAAAGCTACTAGCATTAAATAGCGAAACGTCAGTAAAAACAACAGTATCGTTTTGTTTTTCATTCATTCATTGGGAAATACAAAAAGGACCGTTATTATAATGAATATCATATACCCAATGCCCAAATTTTTTTAAACTGTTAAAAGTGAACTTGGTTTGGACATACATAACATAGTTCATAATAGGTTAAATGTAAAATAAGCTTAAGGGAATTCTCCTACTGGTGATCTTTATTTTGATCGGTGCTTCGCGTAGATTTCCTTATGACCACATCCCCTTGTATTGACTACTCTGATCCTCTCATTGACCACATTGACTGGTTCAATAGTAGATTTCTCGCTCGCACGCACGCACACACCCACGCACTCACTGCTTAATCTGGCCTAGTTTACTAGCCAATAGGAAACCCGGAAAAGAGAGGGAATGTTGGGTGTGAGGTTGACACCCTCAACCCCGTGAAAAAAACAACACCGTACGGAGCAACAATCGGAAATCAAGAAATGAAAAGTAAATCTACGACTGTACAACTGCGTTTTGGTTAGAGAATACCTCTTAACACGTGTCAAAGTGACATTGATTTCTTTTTCACTACACTACAATCCTACAATCTATGAATAATTAATGTATATTTCTATCTTGTATAACGTGACATTACTTATGAGTAGTAGAGATAGTAAGCGGAAAGTTTTCTCCTCTGTCTCTTTTACTTTCTGTCCTCCCGCCCCCCCTATTTTTCTTCTCCTCGCCTCCTCCCTCCGTCTTCCTCTCGCAGTGTGTTTCTCTCCCCTTGTTTCTCTCCTTAGTAATTATTCACAACACGAGTACAAAAAGTAACAATGTTTCACCGTTGAAACAGTTATGTAAAAGCTCTACGTTGCCAATGGTTACCATACTATACTTTACAATGATAAAGATGCATCTTGCATACAGTTAAAACAAGGATTCTGTTTTATCTAAATTTAATTTTTTTTATTCCGTTTCCCCAGTATTGCTATCATTATCATTATTGTTATGTAAAGATAATTCTCAATTTACTGTCTACATTCTTTTATCCCCTTTTCCCTTATCATATTTTAAAGGTCAGATCCGAGTTTATTATTATTATTGTTCCTTGCGTTCCTAGTGGAATATAGGGCTTCAACTGCACGTCTCCACTTGCTTCTGTCTTCTGCTGTACTTTTCACCTGCATCCATGTTAGTCCATACTGTTTCAACTCCTCTTCACACGATCTCCTCCATGTCACCCTTGCACTGACGTCCCACTCGCCGCTTCCCTTTCGGGTTCCACTCGAGCACTGGCCTGACGCGCGATATCACCCAGTGGCCTCCTCAGCGAGTGTTCAATCCATCTCCACTTCCTCCTGCATATTTGTTGGGCGATTGGTTCCTGTTTCGTTTGTTCCCATAGCTTCTTGTTTGTGATTCTTTCTGGCCATCTAATCTTCAGTATGGAGCGAAGACAGTTGTTGATAAAGGTCTGCAACAGGCTGTTGGAAATATTCTTTGTGACCCGCCAAGTTTCTGATCCATCCGTATAGAAGAACTGACTGACTTGACGTTTGTATTGAAAATCCGAATCATTTTGTTGTTGATGCTGAGTTGAGTGACGAAGATTTCCAGATTGGTTTCAGGTTGATGAATGTGTTTCTCGCCTTCCCAATTCTCGATTTGACATCCTCGTCCGTTCCTCCTGTAGTTGAGACAATGCTCCCTAGATCAGTGAAGTGAATGAAGTAACCTCTTTCAAATCCCTCCCGTTGATGTTGATTGGCGCTGGATGTTGCTGCTGTTGTTGGTTGGTTATTTTCATGACCTCCGTCTTGTCTATGTTCACCTGGGGTCCTGTCTTCTCTGGCTGCTTCTTCGACCAGTTTGTCGGTTTTCGCTTGTAAATCTTCGATTTTGTGTGACATCAAACATAAATCATCCACGCGCGAAATCTAGGTCTTCTAGGTTCTTCACGTCGGTCCAGGATATCCGTGTCTTCTCGTTTCCCACTGTCTAAGGCATAATCCAGTCCACCACAATTAGGAATATCATTGGTGATAATAAGCACCCTTGTCTGACTCCTGTGTTTACTCCAAACGCTTCACTAGGTTTTCCGTTGTGGATCACTTGACATGTGCCATTGTCGTACAGCTGTTGAATAAGGTTGATGAATATTTGGGGTACGAGACCAGAGTTTAGAGGTGCTTTTTTGTTATTGCTTTGCGTTCTAAGTGGAGCATAGGGATTTAAGCCATGAGTTTTGAAGTGTCAGTAGTTGTCGTGTTGTTTGTTGTACCGAGTTGACTTGCGAATCTGTCACGAAAACCGTCCGTTATTACCGGGATTACTAGCGGGTAAGTTAGTACGTATGCCTAGCCATCGATCGCTTTCCTCGAGTGACGGGTAATGTAAACTGACTGAAATTGGATGGATCAATTTGGAAAAGAGCTGTTGGTGATCAAACCGAAACATGGCTTCATCAGTCAATGAAATTCATAATAGTTAGTTTAAGGTAGTCAGCCACGTAGGGAGATGTAGACTTCTTGACTGACTGGTTGGTGTCCTTTGGGTGGTAAGAACCAATGAAGGCTGGAGACAATTAGTGATATAGCTCAAAATCGTCGTTGTCAATGACTGGCGCAGATGCAGCATTCACCACTCTTTGTGATTTGTCATATCCAATAAAACTTTATTGTTCTTCCGTATTACTATTCTTTCTCCCTAACTCACACTTCTGTTTATTATCTCTCTCCTCTTGGTTTTTGTGGTACATGGAGGGAGAGCGGGAACTGGAACTGCTGCATATCTGCTCAAATTTCTATGTTGAAACCAGTCAGTCAGTCAATCAGGGTAGATGGGGTTTAAGAGTAAACCGGCTGGGAGTCGAATCCCAGATCACTTGAGGCGTGGTTGGAAGACAGTCTACCTCTGGATGACTTTCGCAAGAATATGGAACCCTTTAAGATTTTTACATATCATACTTGAGCATGATAATCTTTTGTGTATCGTTCCAATTCCAGTATACATACCACCGAAGTGAGTACAGATTTTACGGTGGTGTGTGGAATCCACGACGCACACTTCGTCCTTTTTCGGAGTCGTCGGCTGGATGTGTCCTCAATCCGCAGTGTGATAGTATATCCTTTGGGACTGGAACTCAGAACCAATCGTTTGAGACACCAAGGTGATTGTATCCACTAAGCCACTCAACCCATTTATTGGATGAGGATTGAAGAGTCATTAATAGTCCATAGATGTTTAGCATTTATTTTATCTTAGTCAGGAACAATTCAGAAGTATCTATCCATCATTCAGTCTAAAATATTTTGGAATGATCTCGTTATCCTTCAGCTTGAACAAGTTCAATATGTAACGCAACCACAACCCAATGATGTAAGAAAGAAAAAAATCAATTTTTTGACTCACAGCTTAACTAATCAGTCAAGCTGATCATGGATTCTTATATTGATGCAAAAAGTATGTCTCCCACTCAACCTATTCTCTCACAAACTGACCTTTGATCTCCAAACTTTTGTTTGTAAGGATTTGATTTCTCTCAGGTTCAATCACAGACTTATGTCATTTTGAGAACCATTGAAAACCAGCTGGGAGTACTGAACAGCTGTCTGTTTCATCCTAGATTGGGACTCTTCGGCATTATACACTGGTTACAAGGTAAACTTTTAGACCATTCAGCCGCTGAGACCCGATCCAGTGACCAATGAATTTCAACGTCTACCAATCTGTGATATTAGAGAGTTAGAACCCCAAAGGGGGCATACCGATCAAGAGTCTCAAAGTGGGACGAATGAGCCGTCTAGTACTTCTTGTGCTGGTTTTCAGTGGTTCTCAAATTGATATTAATTCATGATTTAACTTGAAATTAAAGAATTAATCTGAAGGTCACTAGTGGCTTACTGTCTACAGGACGAAGTTTCCTCGAGTGAGCTCTAGTGAGAAGTCGTGACCACTGGGGTCCACCAGAAGGTCGAGAGTGAGGACAAATACTCGCCGAAGATGACATCAGTTGGTGGTACCGCTATATATCACGAATTGGTAGAACTTAGAATTCATGGGCTGGCCATAAGGTTGGGTTCAAGTGACTGAATGGTCTACGAGCTTACTTCGTAACCGAAAGTACCTTGATTCGACCTCTGGTGGGTGCATACTGCCGATGAGTTCCAAACTAGGCTGACGAAACAGCTGTTCAGTGCTCCCTGGTTTTCAATGGTTCTCTATTAACTGATATCAATCCGTGATGACATCTGGAACAAGTCGAATCCCTGTAAACAAACCTTTGAAAACTGAAGAATTATTATTATTTTCAAGTATTGATTTTTGTAGGGATTTTGTTTGATTGGAGGATTTCACCATCAGCTGAAATCATTTAGAGAACCGTTGAAAATACAGCTGTTCGTCTTATTTCGGGACTCTTAATCAGTACGAACCCACCGGAGTTAAAACCCAGGACCTTCTGGACCTTCTCTATCTGATGCCAGCTCACTGTGAAATCTTTCAGCCAATCACACAAAATCCTCACAAAAACCAATACTTGAAAATCGACCTGATGCTGACTCGAGACTGGGGCAGTCGCCCCTATTCAGGCAGTTAACCTGGGATTCTAGTGGGAGGCCGTGACCAGTAGGATACAGCAGGTTGAAGGTAAGGCAGTAACTCATCGAAGAAGATATTGCAAAGTGGTCACACTATGTCATGAATTGGCAGAAGTTGGAATTCATGAGATCGGGTCCCAGTGGCTTAGTGGCCTGCAAGCTCGCTAGCCTTGTAACGAGAAGGTTCTGGGTTCGACCCCTGTCGGTAAATGAGTACTGAGGAAGAGCCCTAAACTAGGACGAAACAGTTGGCTGTCCAGTACCCACTGTTTATTTTCCAATGGTTCTCTAACAGATGTCAGCTCATGATGAAATCCTCCAACCAAGTTATTATTATTATTGACAACAATGATATTTTCTCTTAAATAACATCGAATCATTGACGTCAAAACTCCAAGAAGTGGTATGCGCATAGATTGTCACTAGATTATAGTTCAAAACAAGTATGGATACGTGACAATATGCAGAAATATAACACTAAATTGAACATTAATTTTCAAAAATAAATTAATATGAATAATGATGAATTAATTTATCATAATGAATGCTTGTGATTAATGTTCATCCTGATTATAAACTTCATATGGATGAATGATAATGTCAATGACGGGGAGAGAAAATGGGGTAGAAGGTTATGTGCGTTGTGTGTGTGTGTGTGTGACAGTGTGTAAGTTAGTGACTAGGCTTAGTTTAGTTCTTAATTGGAGGATGGTGACTAGCAGTGGAATCCAGGACAACGTGCATTTCGTCCTATTTGGGACTCCTCAGCTAGTGGATGTACCTGCATTCCCCAGTGAGTCAGCAGCGGTGTTCCCACCGGGGCTCGAACCCAGTGCCCATAGTTTCAAACGCCAAAGCGTTATCCACTAGACCACTTGGGCCACGAGAGCTGGCCACCTCTTGTGCAACGGGTCATATTAATTATTTAATTGAATTTCAGATTTTCCCGTCGATTGATTCAATTCAATAAATAATATGGCCCGTTGCACAAGAGGTGGCCCAAGTGGCCCAAGTGGTATAGCGGATAACGCTCTGGCGTTTGAAACTATGAACACTCTGTTCGAGTCTCGATGGGTACATCATCACTCACTGGGGAACGCATGTACATCCAGATGACCAGTCCCAAACAAGACGAATTCCACTGCTAGCCACCATCCATCAATTAACCTCTAATAACATGCCTAGACATCGTCAAAGCATGTGCACAAGAAGCCGACATGTCGACCTGAGACCGAGCACTTCGGTCCAATCAACTGACGGGAAAATCTAAGATTCCCTTAAATTAGTTTAGTTCTGTTGTTCAAAATCCTACTTCATTTTGATTGTAATTTTCACTTACTGAGTTGAACTCACTATTAAGTTTCTAAATCTACTAAGTACTTTTGTGCCTTGATGATTCAATGGTAGGACACTGGCCAACCAAACAATTGGTGAAGGGTTCGATCGCCAGCCGAGGCACTCCTTTACCTCGCTTATTCTGTGGTGAGCCCGGAAAAGGGGGAAGGTTGGGCATAAGGCCATATATCTTATAATTTTAATTTACTATTCAACCCCATCTTCCTGAATTTCCCATCATAATATGTGTAAATTCACTCTGTTGTTCCACCTTCTATGTTTTCTCTAGTCTAGCCTTGTTCCCAAGTGAAATCTGAACTCTATCTCCCCTTAATTGGTGGATGGTGACTAGCAGTGGAATCCAGGGTGCGCATTTCGTCCTGTTCAGGACTAGTCATCTGGATATACCTGCACTCTCAAGTTAGTGGGTGATGATGTTCCCACTAAGGCTCTTCTAATTACATGCCCAGACATCGTCGAAGCATCTGCACAAGAAGCCGACAGATATGTCAACCTGAGACCGAGCACTCCCAGTCTAATCAATCGACGGGAAAATCTAAAATTCAATTAAATAATTTATCTCCCCCCTTGTCTAATTGCAGTATAAGTAGTTACTGTTTCAACACGGAATAGTTTGTCTCCTTTCATCATCTTTGGAATTATGTTGCTTATACCTTCTATCGATAAATTGAAGTCACAGTGGAGAAAAGTTTATTCAGACACAATTTTGTAAGTTATAATTGATTTTAACTGATTAAAAATGCCCATTAAAATATTCAAAAGAATGGATACTGAACAAAGAGTACTCTTTTCGATCAGGCTCTAGAGTTATATATACATGATAGCGAATGAATGCTGGCGAACTACACGTCTTATTCTCTACACGACCGACGGTGCTACCTCGACTGAAAGATGAAGTACCTAGATTAGCCACTTCCAATTGTATCTACCAATTCAAATGCGCTTGTGATGGAGCAAGTTATATCGGCCGTTGCTCTAGGAACTTGATTTTTCGTGCTCGAGAACATCTCTCACTATGGCTAAGTAAAGTTGTAGTGAAAACCATTAACAGTTCGATATTAGACCACCTGGTGCAAACCGGCCACAAAGCCAGTGTGGAAGAATCCTTCTCTATCATCACCTACCGGGTGCCTAATAAATTGCCAAAATCATCGAAGCACCTCATGCTCCAAACAGCAGAGGCTATTGCAATTCACCTTAAACAACCAGTGCTCTGTGTTCCAAAGAAGCAATTTCAGCCCCTACTACTGCCTTGGCCTTCTGTGGAGACTATAAATTCTTGAATTTGTAATATTATCTTTCCTAATTTTTCTGACATTCAGTTTATTGTTATGTTGATGCTGTTGAACTGTAATCTACTGATATTATTGATTCGATGTTATTTACACAACATTAATGTCGTTCATAAGACTAATTCATTCATTCATTCACTATTATGTATAGGTATATAACTGTAGAGCCTCATGATGAAGGCGTTATCGAAAAGAGTACTTATTCTTTGTTCAGTATCCATTCTTTTGATAATTGATTATGTTTAGGATGCAAGCAGTTGAAAAGAGAATCGACGAAATAAAATAAGCTCGTATTATTCTGCCTAGAAATTTATTCATTCTCTCTTTATTCAAGTTAATAGAGGGAACCGGTTGTAAGAAAACAAAAGGTTACTGGCAAATTTAAACTTTCACCAACAGTATGAACCAATGAACAGATGACCTTGAACGCACCAATCACATAATAAAAGCGATTTTTGCGTAATTAAAAGGCATGAAACTGTTACACAAGGTTGCCTTTCTCTGATGTGTGACAGAAATACTTCTCAGTTTTGCATTAGAGTGTCAACAGAGTAATTTAATCGTATTCTAGGTCTTCTAACCTTAACAATAACGCTAGTCCAAACTTAACCCTAACCTGAAAATATCCCTAAATTAACTCTAATCTAACTCAAACCTATCCTAATGTCGCCTTTGTTAGATTAACCTAATCCTCACTTGCCCTTAGATTTAACCTTAACTTAGTCCTTCCCAAATCTAACCTGAAACTTACCAGATATCCTATCTAAATAACATAACACTTCATTAAGCATATTTTTTTCATGATTATATCATTGTCTGCCAGGTTTCCCTTACCTGCTCAGTGAGCGTTTCAAGGTCATTGGTGCGTTCGCACCCCATTGGTACTTATTGGTGCTTAAAGTTTAACTTGTTCAGGCTAGTTAATACAGTCGTAATAATAAGGGGTAGGGGAATTTATACATACAGGATGGAAGGTCCTACCTAGGAGACGGGGGGGGGACATAATGAAGTATTTATCAATTTATAGGTTCCACAGAAGTCCAGGGTAGCAATAGTGACTGGTTGGACCTATTTCTGATGCATGCAGAACACTGGCTGTTAAAAGTAAATGGTAGTAGTCTCTGATGTTTTTGGAGTATTCAGTACCTGGAGGCTTTCAGTAATTTATTTGACACCCGATAAACGACGGAAAATGATTCTTCAATGCTAATGTCTGGTCTAGATGGTCTAATGTAGCACTGTTGATAATTTTCACTGCACAATGGTAGGTGTTCCCGAGCATAAAAAATGTTGTGTCTAGTTTGCAGTGGCAAACATAACCAGCCCAGGTGCTTCGTCTTTCACTTGAGGAATCACAACTGGTAGTATGGAAAATATGTCCACCAGTTTACCAGCATTTAAAGCGGTATGAATCGATTTTTCCTAATTTGTTGTTTATTATTCCACTTGGTACGTCATCTCTTGAAAGACTGATGTCAAGGATTCGAAGTCATTTTGAAAAAAAGCTCTAGTGTTGTCGGAAGCATTTATTTCCTGATACGAATTTAAAACAAGCAACAAAAAGGGTTAACAAAGCAGGATTTAATGAACTCATCAAGTTTCTGTAGAAGTACTCTTCAACTGCTGAAAGCTCTACACACGGGAATTTATATATATATATATATTTATATCATCAGAACCATATGGGTGGTCTAGGGTTCGATCCCCGGCCGCCAACACACTCCTTTACCTCGCCAAGCCAGTAATAAGACTGGTAAAGAGGGAAAGTTGGACCTGAGGCTGGCTAGCAACCCCATCCCGTAAAAATAAACAACACTGATACCGAAACTTCAGACGTCTAGCTTGAAAGTGCCCTATGTTCCACTGGGAATGTCAAGGAATAAAACAAACGACAGCTGTGAAGATTTGACAAAGCTAACAGAAGAACTTATTACCCTGCAGAACTGGTCTTCCTCAGTATCACCAAACGGGTAATTCAACAATCTGGGAAAGAGGGGTTTACCAGTCGTCGACACTTCAAACTGTGTATATCAATTTGAGTATATGTCGTGAATTGGCAGAAGTTAGAATTCATGGACCATTGGATCGGGTCCCAGTGGCTTAATGGTATACGAGCTCGCCTTGTAACCAGAAGGTCCTGGGTTCGAATCCCGGTGGGTGCGTACTGCGGAAGAATCCCAAACTAGGACATAACAGCTGTCCAGTACTCCCTGCAGGTTTTCCGATGGTTCTCTAACTGATGTCAGCTCATGATGAAATCCTGTAACCAATCAAATCCCTACAAACCAACACTTGAAAATCAATTTGAGTGTGTTTGTGGAAACAAATACACATAGGTCGTACAGAAAGGCAGTTGTCTACACGCATGATGGAACATTTGTCAAGGTTATTGAAGGCAGCTGAAGTCAAAGTGCCTAAAAGATCAATAGCAAAACACTTTGTGGACTACGAACATGTTATTGACGTGTTGTGAAGTCATTCACACTGTTATTGTCAACAGACAGACAAAGAAACAGGAAGATTCTTGGAATTAAGGAGGTTTCGTCAATTAGAGTTTATAAACGCAACTTCCGTGTACTAACGGAAATGGTCGTCACTCTGAATCTACCATGGTAATACGTTTTACTTATTAACTGTTATTACTATTAGTATTATTAACACTTTATTCTACCTCTTATTATTATTATTCTTGATTTATTTAAAACTATACTTTATCGGTAACATTATCTTAAATTCATTATAAAATAGGTTTTTGTATTTCCCAACGAATGAAAAACAAAACGACATTGTTTTTACTGACGTTTCGCTATTCATTGCTGCCAATAGCTTTATCAAAGTGGTATTAATAAACCAGAATTTACAAAACCTCAGCTCTCTTTTATTTGCCTATTATTACGATTATTATTATTTTAATTCGTCATAATCTGTGCCCCTCATGCAAACATTCTCTCAATACTATCGAATTTTCGATTTATACTATCCGGAGTATTATTAGTGATATTATCAATATCTGCCTCCACCCGTTTCATTTCACACATCGGCTATTTCTTTATCAACCTCTCATTGCAGTCTTAGTATCTCCTCCTCTTTAATACATACTCCTTTGAACTAGCCACTCCCTCCCCGACACCTTTTATAACCTTGAACTGACTTGTCACTTTTTCCTACCCCACACTCTACATATCTATTATGACGACTAATCACCACCATTGTCTCCCATTTTATCAATATTTTGTAATCGAATTCAGCCTAGCACGTTTGTCACACAAATACGACTATTTATTTTGACACCCCATAACTACTAATCTGTTATTGTACGTTAAAAAATGTATCCGCCGCATAACTGGCCATTTTTGTGACGACAACAAATATGATATTTTATAATCGTAAGAACCTGAAGAGGAGAAATTGTTGAGAAGAATATTCTTCGTTCAGATTGAGTTTTACATATAATAACTTGATCATCGTTCCTCAGCATGGGGTCATTTTCCGTTGTCAAGTTGGCCAATTGGCAAAGATAACAAAATCAGGAAGGTGTAGATTGCTGGATTTGATAAGTGTGTAAAATTATAAAAGCAGCGTGTGTTTATATAATGAATTGCTTATCACATTCGTATTGGTTTTATCATTATATGGGGGAGGGAGGTGTTGTAATCAGGTCAAATTCTGTTTTAGTCCATCATTCTTATTCAGAAAATTTGGATCCCATTTGATTGAGGTGCTTCTGATATCAGACGTTCTTTGGGATTTCTGAAATTTTTCCGTATTATGATTTCAACATTGTCAAAATCAATATTGTGGCCTGATTCTATAGCGTGTAGAGCACCACGAATGGTTGATGATTTTTCAAGCTTTTCTAGTTCATTAACTGGATTTCTTGGTGGTCGAACAGAGGCGGCTCTATGGTGTTCGTTTCTTCTGATTTTGGTTACTCATTCATTGAGAAATACAAAATACCTTTATTATAATGAATATCATATAGATAAAGCAATAAAAAGACGTAATTTGTCTGAATCGTGTGTGTAATGTATTTGCGCAACACATTTCGAACAATCTGATCACACTCCACGGACTTGTCATGGGAATATATGTATATGGAATTAATAAAGAGGTAAGAGGTGAGAAAATAGAAATAGACTTAGTTCAAGTTAAAAGGACATATCCAAGGTCAAAATAACAATGAAGACCACTGAACCAAAGAGCAGAGGTAATAGTACATCTGCTATGGTATCGAAACAAAGTTTACCAAGGAAGGTGGTTTAGTGTGATGACAAATTGTTGCTTTGAACGCATAACGCATAAAGGTGGTTTACACTTTCTAATTGCTAGCCATGGAGGCTTCCACAAACTTTAGGATACGCCCTCCCCCAAACACGTTTTATAGATAGGTTTAAAAGATGTGTAAACATCAATTTTATGTCCTGTCTCTATAATATGTTTCACAGTAGAGGAGCTAGGTCTTCTGTTCTCACCATTGAAAGTTTCTGGGGATTCTATTTGCTTCTTGAGCCATTTAAGAATATGCTATGGAGCCAACCCTCACATGCAGAGATCGATGAGTCCTCCTTATGCATGTGTGTCCACGCGTACATTCAAATTGGTAAATACAGTGGGATGTGACATCATCTTTCGCATGTTCAAAGGGCTTAGATCGATATATTGGCTTTGCATTCTATATCATTATGATATTAGCTGCTTTAGTGGTCTTCATTGTTATTTTAACCTTCAGTATGTCCTTTTAACTTGACTTTAGTAGTCTATTTTCTCACCTCTTACTTCTTTATTAATTTCACATATATTCCTATGACAAGTCCGTGGAGTGTGATCAGATTGTTCGAAATGTGTTGTGCAAATACATTACACACACGATTCAGACAAATTACGTCTTCTTATTGCTTTATCTAAATTCATAAAGGGGACTAATTGTTTGGGTATCATATACCCAACTTGGTTTGGACATTATAAATTATCTCAACTTGATTTAACAATATTATTATTTTCAAGTATTGGTTTGGTAGGGATTTTGTTTAATCGCATGGAGGATTTCATCATGAGCTGACATCAGTTAGAGAACCACTGGAAAACCAGCTGGGAGTACTGGACAGCTGTTTCGTCCTAGTTTGGGACTCTTCAGCAGTACGCGCCCACCGGGATTCGAACCCAGGACCTTCTGGTTACAAGGCGAAATCGTAGACCATTGAGCCACTGGGACCCGATCCAATGGTCCATGAATTCTAACTTCTGCCAATTCACGACATAGCGTGACCATTTCGCAATGTCTTCTCAGATTAGTTACTGCCTCATCTGATGTCAGCTCATGATGAAATCCTCCATGCAATTAAACAAAATCCCTACCAAACCAATATTTGAAAATTAATCTGATGTTCACTAGTGACTGGCCCTATTCAGGCAGTTAACCTGGGGTTCTAGTGGGAAGCCGTGACCAGTAGGGTACAGCAGGTTGAAGATGAGACAGTAACTCATCTAAGAAGACATTGCGAAATGCTCGCGCTATGTCGTGAATTGGCAGAAGTCAGAATTCAAGGACCGGTGGATCGGGTCCCAGTGGCTCAATGGTCTACGAGCTCGCCTTGCAACCAGAAGGTCCTGGGTTCAAATCCCGGTGGACGCGTACTGCTGAAGAGTCCCAAACTAGGACGAAACAGCTGTCCAGTACTCCCAGCTGGTTTTCCAGTGGTTCTCTAACTGATGTCAGCTCATGATGAAATCCTCCATGCAATATTATTATTGTTACTATTATTATTATTGTTATTATTAATGTTACTCAGTTCGCAATTCTTGGTATATTCAAGTTCTTTCTCTAATGATTAACTGTGTCCTCTAAGTGATGTAATTGAAGCGTAATGCATTTTATCTTAATTTCAGTCTCTCATACTCCCTCTCCCCTTATCTATTTGAACATGACCTGACAAATTTTCACACACCTGTCGTTTTGCATGATTAATTCAATGTAGTTGATTTGCTTATCAGTCTCATATCTCTCAATGTAATTCTAACGGTAATATATATCCCTTCCCACAAACTGGAAGATATGCAAGCGAAAAGCAACAAGTTGGTGATGGAAGAAGCATCAAAGATAGGACTTCAGGTGAACATAGAGAAAACAGAGTTAATGAAAATTGCTGGACAAGAACAACAACAACTGACAACGATCAGCATAAATGGGAGGAACCTGAAAGAAACAACCTCGTTTACCTACCTACCTGGGAAGCAACGTTTCAACTACAGGCGAACAGAACTGACGAGGATATCAAAGCAAGAATCGGAAAAGCAAGACAAGCTTTGACTACTCTCAAGTCTGTGTGGAGGTCAACAACACTCAGCATCAAAAATAAGATCCGAATTTTCAACTCCAATGTGAAATCAGTGCTACTATACGGATCAGAGACTTGCACTGCGCGTCATAAAGAGCATCTCAAACAAACTGCAGACTTTCATCAACAGCTGTCTTTGCTCAATACTCAAGATCAGATGGCCGGCCAGTAAAGATCAGCAACAGAGATCTCTGGCATCGAGCGAACCAACTCAGCAGGAACCGATTGTGAAACAAAAAGGCAGGAAGAAATGGAGATGGATTGGCTGGCCATACTCTGAGGAAACAAATCATCAAGTGACATCACTAGACAAGCCATTGCTCGAGTGGAACTCGGCCGAAAGGGAAGCGGCGAGTTGGTCGTCAGTGCGAGGGTGACTTGGAGGAAGTCATGTGAAGAGGAGATGAAAACGTGTGGGCAGACATGGAGCCAGGTGAAGATTCTAGCAGAGAACCGAACGCAATGAAAACGCACAGCTGAAGCCCTATGTTCTTCTAGGAGTTAAAGGAAACAACAATAGTAATAATAGATATCCCAGTATGTAGAGTATTCAGCTGAGAAAGAGTAATTCTACCAAAATTTGATGAATACATTGAATCCTACTTTATTAATTAATGTTGTTAATAACAATAACTTTATTTTATTTATTTGATCATAGCTTGATTCCACACCGTATTTTTGGTACAGGTATAGAATTTTCAGCATGTGATATTGGTAGCGCAAATTTTGCAGTTCGACCAACTGATAGGAGGTGTGTGTCGGCAGGGGATCGAATCCCGTACCATTTGCATGGTCGGTGAGCGTCCTAACCACTGTGCCACCAACGCACAAAGGTATTTAGTCACAGAGGCCTAGCCAAAACACGAACTCGAGTCGCTGCATTCGAAGTTCAGAGTGCCAACCGCTACACCACGAGGCCTGGATATATGGATAGATAACTACTGTAGAACCTGACGAAGAAGTTATCTAAGAGTATATACTTTGATGATATTAGATAGTTGGAAGCAATCGGCCACAGGAAGCCTTGCTTGACCTAGGTTTCGTGCTAGTTGGCACTCATCAGCAAGGCGTATCTGCGACCTTGAAGGAACTCATGTCCCTTCTGAGATTCGAACACGTGTCACCCAGTGCTGCAGTCAGAGACGTTACCACTGAGCTAGTTACTAGTGTCCAATCCAAATACACACTACAGTCCTACAGGAGGTCAATCGCGAGCCCGAATAGCTCAGAAGGGACATGAGTTCCTTCAGGGTTGCAGATACGCCTTACTGATGAGTGCCAACTAGCACGAAACCTAGGCACAAGGCTTCCTGCCGATTGCCTCCAACTGTGCAATATTATCAAATCAATGTGCACCTTGATGGCGAGCTACCTAGAATGGTGGCCACATTGCAAACCTGACTGATAGAATTCAGTCTGCATCAAAGAAAGGATTAGACACGTCACACTAGTTACTAGTGTCCTATCCAAGTATATTCTTTGCTTAGCAGTTGATAGCGGAGTTTTCAGCATATAGAACCATTTAGCACTTTTACGTTTCCATAGTACGGGGTGAGGTGAGGGGTGGGGAGGAATAAATAACAAGGCGTTTACAATAGTGATAAGAATTTGAATGTAGAATTAAAATTTACGTGGAAATATTAGCGAAAATATATCAGTGAGACTCAAACGAAGGATAAGCTAGATAGTTTTGCCACATCTATCTGTATTTATCAGCTCAGCTGGACATGTGAGGACAGTTATCTTGGGCGTACTATTACTAGACAGCTTAGCCAACCAACGTGTTACTACTGAACATCTCCCATTGTGGTGGTTTGGCAAAGGACAGACAAAAACCATTCGTAGCTCCGTTTTGTCACATTTAGTTAGTTGATAGTGGTCAGTTAGTGGAGAAAACGAGAGCTTTCAAGGTGAGGTTCATTACATCCCACGGAATCTTTCCAATAGACTTCGTATTCGTCTACTGCACGCACATCACTGAGACGATAAGCATTCGAACTATTAGTCCTAAACTAGGTATTCAAAATAAGTTCGTACAGCCATTATCAAAACCCTTCGGAAACTAAGACCTAACCATCCGATGATGTCACCTCCACCCTTTACTTATATTTTCAACCCCTCCCATATCATCCCTTAATCATATCACATCTTCATTAAAAACGTACTTCATTTACTTCCCTTACAATTTAACATTACTGAGTCGGTCCATTTGTTTTTCCTAGAATTCTTTGACTACTTCTACCTGAACGTTTGTTTGTTTATTCGAGCTGCTTTTCGTTATTCTTGTTATCACAAATTGCCTCACTTTTACACATTTGTTACTGATAAGATCATTATTATCACTAATATTATTATGACTAACTGCACAATCTTATTGTCTGAATGAAAAAACACTGTCCTCCACTGCTTCCCTTACTCTAGCTGGGGTTCCTAAGGGAGCAGCTCTTTTATGTTTTCATTCTGCTTACATTACTAGCCAAATTGGTAGACAGTAATTGACGTCAATATTTACGTTCCCAAGATTTGTCGTGAGAAAATGTGAACAAAGATTGATTCAAAACCGACCACAGCAGACTTTGCGTAGGTGGATACAGTTAACATATAGATGATCTGACATTCAAGGAACAGTCACAAATAGATGAAAGATTAACTTTACGTGAGAAACAACCAATCGGAAGACTGTGTTTGTTTGCTTAACTAATCTAGAATAATGTACAGGAAAATATATAAATATGCGTTGATTTCCTTAATAAATGATCTGTTGCCTGGCCCTTGTCTTCTGTTGTTACAACATGACTTGCCCATATTCTGATGAAGCCAATTTTGTTAAGTATGCCGATGACCTGACTGTTTCTGTGCCTGTTGCTTCTCAGTCAGACTGTTCCAAAAGGAATAACTTTTTATCAGGAATTATTCAGTGGTCCTCCTCAAACAGTCTTAAGCTTAGTCCCTTCAAATGTGTCAGATGGTTAATTTCACTTTCAGATGCAAACGCAGCTTACGTGAACTGGTTAGTTAGCAAAGAAGTTGAAACTAAATCGAATGTTAAATAATTTGGACTGTGTATTTCCTGTGATCACCTTTCCTGGTCTTCTTACATCATGTTAGTATCTACAAAGATATTCCGTTTGATTTTAAGTGTAAGGACGTTAAGACGATTTGGTGTCATTCCGTCTCTATATTATAAGTGTATTAATTCTTGTATTCTGCCTATACCCATTAACTGCTCTCCCTTAATCTTTCCCGGGCTACTTAAGAAAGCTATAATTATACTGTGGAGGGCACTAAAATCCGTCACTAGGGCGAGTGGAGTGTTACTAAACCAACCGGTTAATACTCTTATAGATAGACACTTGGATTTCTGTAAGAAATTAGCAAATGTCATGCTGTCAGACTCTGAATATCCTCTCCATACATAACTCTTTCCTTGTGTCTCATCAGGTAGGGGGACTATAAATAACTATAGAAGACTGTATGCTCGGAGAAATAAGTACAAAAACTCTAAGGTATCTTATTTAACACACATTTTATGTGATGAGAAAAGTGTGAGACTGGAAATTACGAAATTACTGAGGAACTCTAAGTGAAAGGTATTGTTTTTTGGTCTCATTATTACATTGTCGTTAATATTTTCACTTGATCTAATTTTATAGTCACTTCTTATTGAACAATATTGTTATTAATATAAATGCCCTATTTTAATTACATCAACTCCTAGCTTAGTGATAGGGAGTGAAGTGATAGAACATGTTGACCAATTCATCTATTTGGGAAGCTGTATCAGCACCAACGGATTGATTGGTGACGAAATCTCAGCACGAATCCAAAAAGCTCGGGCTGCTTTCGCTAACTTACACCGTCTCTGGCGTAGGCGTGACATCTGACTATCAACAAAGGGACGTGTGTACTGCTCAGCAGTTCGCTCCGTCCTTCTCTATGGCTCTGAAACATGGCCAATACGAGTTGAAGACACGAAAAGGTTGACTGTTTTTGACCACAGATGTTTACGATCTCTTTCTCACGTTAGGTGGTATAATAAGGTAAGTAATGTTGACGTTAGGCGTAGAGTGTTGGGCAAAGAGGGAAAATCAATCGAAGAGGCTATAAAGTTACATAGATTGAGATGGCTAGGTCACGTGCTGCACATGCCTAACCATCGCCTCCTCCGACGGACGGGCATTACTAGGTGATATAGGTGCAGGTTGGAAAAGAGTAAGTGGTGCCATGCCAAACAAAAACATGGCCTCATCAATCCATGAAATCCTTGACAGTTAAACTGAGTCAGGTAGGGAGGGAGATGCAGACTTCCGGGTTGGGGCCCTCGGGACTCTAAGAATCAATGAAGGCTGGAGACAATAGGTGACATGGCTCAAACTCATCGTTGTCAATGGTTTACGCAGATGTATTCAGTCTCTTATGTAATCTTTCATATTCCTCTCTACCGTTACTCATTCTGTTTCACTCTTATACTTGTCAAAACTCTATTGATTCTCTTCACTCATTTTCTTGTCTACGTTTGTGTGGTATTTGGAACGTGGCAACTCGAACTGCTGCACTTCGGTGACAAGTTCTATGTTGAATACAGCCAGCCAGCATTTTAATTACTGTCCATGGAATGACACAAGTTAGATACAATATTGTATTACATGCTGGAAATTCCACGTTTGTACCAACGGTACTTTTTGGAATATAGCTATTACTATTGGTTGATATTTAATTATATGTTTATTTGTAAAGTTATGTATATTAAAGTTAATCCAGATGAGATCTAATTAAAAGCACGATACTGTCCACGCTTACACACGTGTTTTTGTACATATTGTCTCACAGTATGCCTTACAGTTTTCTCATCGCATAAAATGCCTGCCGAATGAGGAAGGTATCATAGATTTCTTATAGTACTTAATCATCCCAGCCGATGAGATGCAAGGAGAGAGAGAATTATGAATAGGGAAGATGCTCAGAGTCTGACGAGATAATAACCTTCGACTGGACACTAGCGAGCTAGTAACTAGTGAAATCTGTCTAGTCCTATCTTCAATGCAGACTTAATTCTATCAGTCAAGTTTACAATGTGGCCACTATGTCACTAGGTGGGTCACTATCACAGGGCACTGTGAATTGTTCACATTACGTGGCTGGAGACAATCGTCAGAAAGCTTTGAACCCAGGTTTCATGCTAGTTGGCGTTCGTCAATAGACACATTACACCAGTTACTAGCCAGTGCCCGGTCAAAGTATCTAATACAGTTCTACAGGAGGTCAATTGCGAGTTCCTTTAAAGTTGTAGATACGTCCTGCTCACAAGTGTCAATAAGTCCGAAACCCAGATCTATGGCTCTCTGTCGACTGCCTCCAAACATCTAATATTAAGATAATATCTGTTAAACAGTATTGACGATTAACCTCTAATTACAAGCCCAGACATCGTTGAAACATCTTCACAAGAAGCCGATATGTCAACCTGAGACCAAGGAGCACTTCCAGTCCAATCAGTCGACGGGAAAATCTAAAATTCAATTAAAAAGTAATTAATATGACCCGTTGCACAAGAGGTGGCCAGCTCTCGTGGCTCAAGTAGTCTAGTGGATAACGCCCTGGCGTTTGAAAATTATGGGCACTGAGTTCGAGCCTCTGTAGGAACATCATCACTCAGTGACTTGGAAGTGCAGGTACATCCACTGGCTGACGAGTTCCAAATAGGACGAAATGCGCATCCTAAAAGTATTGACAATAGGTATATGTAGACTAATCGTTATTATTCACTTGTGATAAATAATAACCATTAGGCTTTTTTGTCTTCTCTTCATTCAACTTGACTGCCTCAATTTTCTCTCTTTTACGTGTTTTTCTGGTCAATTATGCTTAGCATAATAATAATAAAAATAATAAAAATAAAACTTAATTATTATCGAATAATGTCTGTAGACAGAGAGTGCCAAAAAACCAGACTTATAGATAAGGCTTGCATGGGGTGTGGGAGGAGAGAAAGAGAAAGATGGAGAGGAATGCCAAACTCCAATTTCGACAGTTTCTTACCCCTTCATCACCCCTTTCCTCTCACTCTCACTCACTGGAGCACGCGATCAGTCAAGTCATCACATAGATAAACATAGACACTTAAGGACACACACACACATGCACACGACTGTCTACTCTGCTCTCTCTTGTCTGCGATTTTCACTTTTCTATCCATCCACCCCCATCCGTCTCAACTCACCCCCAACCCGCCACCTCAATTCATCTTAGTTCAAAGGTAAGTTTTTGAGCTGAAGGTGTGTCTTTAAAGTACTCCACAAAATGATAAGACTCAAACACACACCCCCGCCCACACACACACCTAAACCTACTTGAGTTAGAGAGTACTAATCACTTGTGCAAATAATTATTTGAGAATTCGGTCCACTGTCGTGGTGGTGGTGGTGGCGGTGGTGTTAAAGTCGAGGTTTTTTGTTTGTTTTCAAGACGTTCAAATGAGTCATTACTTAATTTAAATAAGGTTAAGTACATAATTCTATTTTGGCTAATTGAATGAGTGTTTATTGTCATTACTGTTACTATTATTAACATTATTATTATTAGTCATTTTTTAGACTGAATTGTCCAAGTAAAATTGAGAAATGAACTGTGCGCCAGATTAGTCATCGTTTAATGTTAATTTCAGCTTAAGATGTAAACGACAGTTAAAAGAAGCTGTCGATTCTCATGACAGTTGTAAAATTGGTGACAATGATATAGGAATTAAATCAGAAATTAAGTATTTTGGACTTATTCTCTCTTCTGATCTCCCCTGGTCTTCCCATGTCTCAGCGATCTCCAGTAAAATATTCCGCCTGACATTTTACATTAAGAAGTTAAGGCACTCGGGTATAACTCAACCCCTCCTCTTTTTTTTTTCCTTCACGTTCCCCAGTGGAACATAGGGCTTCAAGCTAATGGCTTGAAGTTTCTGTAGCAGTGTTTATTTTACAGGATGGGGTTGCTAGCCTCATGCCCAACCTTTCCTCTTCACCAGCATTATTTCTGGCCCAACGAGGTAAAGGAGTGCGTCGGCTGGGGATCGAACCCCGGACCATGTGCATGGTCGGCGAGCGTCCTAACCGCTATACCATACCGCTATACCTCTCCTCTTACAGTTCATAAACTCTTGCATCCTACCTATTCTTCTTTATTGTTCACCCTTATTCTTCCCTGGTTTGCTTAAAAAGGACTATGTCACAATTCGTAGAATGCTGAAGACTGTCAGTAGGATGAGTGGTGTCCCAGTGGACTACATAGTTAACGTCGTTGTCGATAAGCACTTGACTTCGTGCTTAAATTTGCTAAAGGGATTTTGTCTGACTTGGAGCATCCACTTCACCCTCAGCTTTCACCTTGCATCTCCTCAGGTAGAACAAGAAGTAATTTCAGAAAACTGTATGCTCGCACGTCTAAGTATAAAAATTCTATGATACCATACTTGGCACGTATTTTATGTGATGAAAATAGCGTCAGGCAAGAATTGACTAACCTTTTTTCATCTAGTAAATAAACAATCTCCTCCATCCATCCTTATATACCTTCAAGTTTCACTTTTATTATTTTTATTATATTTATGGTCCTGTTGATTCTTTGTCTTTACTTTCATAACTGCAAACACCAACTTATCTCTATGACTGCTGTAATCTTCGTTTTTCCCATCACCATATCATGTAAAGAGAACATTATATTCAATATTTTTAATCATGCAAGGATTTGTATACCGCATCTACAATACTGTGTGAAACAAGCCGACGGCAATTTTCACTTGTATCATTATTATCATTACCTTAGCTGCTATCATTACTACTATTTCCATTTTATATGCTGCATGTTTTTTTTTATATTAACCCTCTTGTAAATGTAGAAAAATTTTCTGTGTGATTAATTTTATTTATAATTTGAGGAAATTAGATGCAATATTATGATTAATGCTGAAAATTCCATTCTGTATCACAAGTACCATTTTTGGAATAAAGTAAATTATTATTATTATAAATGGGATCTAATCACTATTCTGTCAAATCTTGACGAAAGACAGTTCATTTGAATTATTATTTTGCAATCGAATTAAATTAACAAAGAAACTACGTGTAATTGGCACAATCATCGTCGTGTTTTCACTCTCCCTTTGTCTGCAACAGAATAATGCATATCCTAAATCCGTAGCTGTCGAGTCACCTGACAACCTGACAGTAGGTCGAATAAAGCAGCTCAATATTCAGAAAGAAGAAGACAAAGCAATAAGTTCGACAGGGTGCTCTTCAACGAAACTCTAATCCTAAACACCACCATAATTTTGAAAATACCTCTAATCATAAAATTCTAGATATACTAACAGTTTGAACAGACATGAAGGTGTGATGTGTGTAAGCTGATGCATAAGAAATCCTTATTAATAAATAAAAATGTATATGTATCACTAATTATTAATACTTGGTCAAAATTCTCGACTGTCCAATCTTCTTATGGAGACGTTAAGAAATGTTTTACAACTGTTTATCCACACACACATGCACACTTTGTTTAAAATGTTTAACAAAGGTAGACCAATATTTGTAAGTCTGAGGTCAAATTTTGATCATAGCTCATAAAATTTTGTTTACTATACTTGTTGATACTTTTTGAATGACTCATATGATTGGACAAAGTTTTTAAAAACAAGAGATGTCCCCCTTTTTATATATAAACCTCTGTTATGTTAATTTCGACTGATTTCTCTGAAGAAGTTCGGACCAGATTGCCGAACACAGGAAACGTTGGGATTACTCATTTCAATCTCGCTGAGATTTTACAAATATAATTTTTTACTAATCATAATTATTTTGTGGGTTTAGTTATTATTGTTACTTTCAAGAGTTGGTTGGTTTGTAAGGATTAGATTTGTTTCTACGAGTTTGACCACGGAATGATATCAGTTAGAGAACCATTGAAAACTAGCCACAGGGAGTACTGGGCAGTCGTTTCATCCAACTAGTTTGGAAGTACGCATCCACTGGAGTTCGAACCGAGGACCTTCTGGTTACTAGTCAAGCTCGTATAGCATTCAACCACTGGGATCCGACTCAATGGCCAGTCCATGAATTCTAACTTCTACCAATTAGTGATTTAGCGTGACCACCAACCAACCAATGTCATCGGTGGGAAATCTAGGACGGAGTTTCCTGAAGTGAGGACCAACCAGTCAAGTGTGAAGATGGATGTCCCACCGATGACGTCGGTGGAATATAGAGTTTCAACTGTAGATTGCCGTCTCATTCGATTCTTTGAAGTCCTTTTTAGGCGGTTCCACAACTGCCTATCATCTCTTATCTCTTCCAAACATGAACTCCTCTATATCACCCTCGAAATGACTCCCAACTCACCGTTTGTCATTCAGATTCCACTCGAGCGATGGCCTGGTTGGCTAGTGAAACCACTGTATAGTCTCCTCAGTGTGAGGTGTTCAATCCAACTCCATTTACTTCTGTATAGTTGTTAGGCATTACTTTCTTTCCCAGAGTTATTTGTTGCGTATCCTTTCTGGTCATCTCACCTTCAAGAATCGAGTGAGCGTTGTCATTGCTGAAAGTCTACAGCAGGCTGTTGGAAATGTTTTTGTGACGCGCCGTACAAGTCTCTCAACCACATTTACTGTTTCCTTAAGTTCCTACAGGAATGTAGGGCTTCAGCAGCACCTCTCCACTGCGTTCGGTTCTGTGCCAACGTTTTCACCTTGCTCCACGTCTGCCCACATCCTTCCACGTCCTCTTCACATGACCTCCTGCATGTCACTCTCACACTGACGACCAACTAGCCGCTTCAATTGCAGTCTGTACTCACACACATTTTCAAATAGACTTCTACCTACCTTTATGAATTTTTCTTTGAAAGATATGGATGGGGAAAAGATTGTGGAGTACTGCGGCATGTTTCGGAAGGGACATTATTGCCCTCAAATGGCGTATTATCGATTAATATATCATCTGAAGAATCTGCACAATACGCTGAAAATTCTGTATTGTGTATGAATGCATTTTTTAAGAATCAAGATGCTATTATGATCACATTGATTTACCCATGAATACTTTCGTCCTAGTTCAGAACTTACCAGCAGTACCCACCTGCTGGGTTTTGAACCCAACACCTCTTGGTTACAAGGCATGCTCATAGATCATTCAGCAACTGCCACCTGATTCAATGGCCAGCCCATGAATTCTAATCTCTACATTTTCGTGATTTCAACGTGACCACCAGCCAGTGTCACTCTCGGCGAGTATTTGTTTTCTAATGGTTCGCTAACTGATATTGTAACAACAGAAGGCAAGGCACGGAAGCCAAGGTATATTTTCCATTAATCTAACCGCCGTTCGTATATTTAAAGTGTATATTCGTCAACCAATCACTGAAAGTGTGATTTCGGTTTACATTAAACGAAATGAAATAGAATGTCCAAATATATATATGTAGTATTCTGTTGCCAATCCAGTATTGAATTGTGTGAATATATGAGAATAATATTCCGTTGGAACACACTGTCCGTATCACACCGCCACAATATCACAATCTGTGACCAGACTAATCAAATGCCTCCCTACAAATAAACAATTGAAAATTAATCTGATGCTCACTAGTGACTGACGGTCTTCTGGATGAAGCTGTCTAGAGTTTTTAGTGAAAAGTTGTGGCCACAATGGTTGAGTGAGAACAAATACTCGCTAGAGGTAATACTAGCTAGTGGTCATGCTAAAACCACGAATTGCTAGAAGTTAGAATTCATCGGTGGGTTATGGAGTCGGGTCCCAGTGACTGAATGGTCTACAATCAAGGCTTGTAGCCGGAGGGTCCTAAGTCCTAACCTCGCGGTGTTGATGTGTACTTTGAAGAGCCCCACGCTAGGACGAAACAACTGTCCAGTTCTCCCTGGCAGTTTTCTAATGGTTCTCCAAACAATGTCAGCTGATGAAGAAATCCTACAAGTAATAGGAAAGATTTCGTTTAGCTCAAGTGAATAATTTTGATGTGGCTTTGTACTCTCAACTGTGTGTTTAGGGTCTTCAAGTAAGTATAATAGTCGATAATGCATCATCTGAATTCATATTGTTCCACCTGAAGCATCCTGTAATACTATTCGACAGTGGTCTTTCTCTACTTTCTTTCTTCGAAAGACCCGTAGCTTTCAAGTAAATTACGTCAAGAAGTTGAAGCCAGTTAGAGAATAGTTGAAAAATAGAAAAGCTCTAGACGACTATTTACATCTGGTTTCAGACTTGGTATCAATTCTGTTCAATATTTGGTAGAACAGTTCCACAAAGACAGGGGCTTGACTGATTTAAGACTACTTTGGAGGGATAACTGAGGACCCTAATAGAGACTAAATCCACACTTTATAACCTAAAGAGGCTTATCTATCTACTGCTGTATTATTTCATTATCTCAGTGATAAACCCAACTCGAGTGACCAGTATTAAATATTTAAAATTTAATGAGGTTCCTTTGTGGGTAAAATTTATTTTGATAAAATCTCACAGTGTTATACTGTAATGTTTACTGATGACGTTTCGAGCACACTTTATTGCTCATAATCATACAACTTTCTAAATTCGTTCAAATGATTCCATTATTTTTCATCGCTTGATTTGATTGGTAGTAGTGTTTTCCATATTTCCGGTATGAGTGATGAGTCATTCCTATTCCATGTGTTGGGTGTAGACTCAATGAACCTCTCTCTCCACCTACCTATATTACTTCTTGGAATTTTAACCCTCTCCCACCAAGCCATGGTGTGGTTGTGTGTTAATGCATGCAGTGTAATTGTTGAGCTTTTCTCCAAATCATTTCTCTTCTCGGGGTCAACCATTCTTACCTTAGCTAAATTCTTATGTTCTGACAATCTGACTACCTCCGATCTACTAGTTTGACCTGTGTAGTTGACCTCACCCACAGTCATTGCAGGGTATTTGGTAAATTATATAATTTCGTCTAAGTGAGTCAACTGGGTCCTTTAACCTACAGAGATTGTTCCTGAGCTGTGAGTTTGTAGGTTTGAATGCCACCCTAATTCCTGCTTTATTTAGAATCCTACATAAGGTCTCATATGTCCCCTCCTCATATGGTATAACAGTGGATGACTTATATTCTCCCTTATTTATGTTATCATTATAAGTTTCACAATTATTTTTATTTCGCTTTTGGTCTTTACTGATCTTCCTAGTTAATTCTATAGGATAGTTAGTTATTTAACACCAACGCCTCTTCTCTTTGTTTTATTTCATCATTTAGGTCTTTTCTTGTGCTACTTAGTGCTACTGCTCGGTTTGTTAGACAGACACTTAACTAAGCCTGCCTTCACAGACAGTTAACGGATGAGATGAATTAAAGTCTAAATATCCAATATTAGAATGCGTTGGCTTTTTATAAACACCAGTGTGCAGTTTACCTTCTTCAATTCGTCAAGTCAAGCGATGAAAAATAACGGAGTTATGTAGACGAAGTTAGAAAGTTGTGTGAGTACCTTGATATGATTATAAGTAGCAATAAATTGTGCTCGAAACGTGGTTATCAGTAAATATTATTTACTGTATAACACTGTGAGACTTTATCAAAACCCACAATGGAATTATTCTCTACCACCACAGTGCACAAGTTTTATTCTTATTTAATTAGGTTCCTTCACACAGTCTTCTACTATCAATCGACATCAATTTGGAGAATCACCAGAGATTATGGAGAACAGAAAGTTACTTGTCCCTCACAAATCCACTGGAAATTCAGCTTAAAATAGCTGATTTTCCAAGTTTGAAGCGTCAATTTGATGGCGGACATGCTTATTTGCCGATCCCATAGTGGGAGATGGGGTTATGTGAAACAACTTCCCAGTATCTCTCATTTTTCAGTGACTGTCTAAGTCATCTCACTGAAAGCTTACGGTGACTCATAAGTATGCAAAGGTTGTCCCATCAGACAATGATTATGGAAACAGGTCATATATGAGAGAATTTTTTCTTAGTTTATACGATAATTATATTTAGTATCCTCAAGGCAATAATGCATTTCGTCACCTCCCTAAAGGGCAAATTATGTAAACTTTATTCATGCTATTGTTATGTCTTCTATAATTTTCCCATGACTCAACATTTCAGTATTCTTCTATTGAATCCATTTAATAATTTAATTTGCCACCATTTTTCTGCAAAAATCCTTCATTTATTTAAACAAAAATCAATCAGCCAATCAAAATGCTCATTTTGCAGTCCATAAATTCACTATACATTATTTTGATTGGTTGACCGAATAAACCAATAGAAATTGTTGAGTAAAATAGACATGATATTTTAGATTTTCGAGGTTGTTTGTACTTATACCATGTGAGTATAAAAAAAAACAGATACCGACCAATATCGAATCAATAATCAACATGCGACTGTTGATTATAGGAAAGGAAATAACTACTTTCCAGCCTAGTAATATAATTTATGATTTTTCTTTTTTTGTTTGTCCATTTTTTGAACAAAAGTTTCTCACATGACGATTAGCATAGAGCAGATGGAAGGAAAAAAATCAATCAATATTTGGAAATTGAAATTCTATCTGAATCATGTAACAAAAATAAAATACTCATTCATGATAAAAATCTCTTTCTTCACTTCTAAATATGTAATTAAAATAAAACTAAAGGTGATGTCCATTTTAAGGCTGAGAACCTTTTCGAAGGATCTTTGTTGGTTTAGAAAATCATGTGAGCTGTAAGAACTATTTACTGATATAATTTAAGAAGAATAGGTTGCTATTTTGTCTTGAGATGGAATCTAGCGTCATTATGCATCAGCTACGTACTACCGACAGCTAGACACTTCTTTGACGAATTCATAGAAGTCGTGGTCTTCTGAACTCTGGCTAGTCAGAAAAGCGGTAATGAGGTCATCTTGAAACTTGAAGACCTGAGGTTAGAGCTCTCACACGTGGGTAGTATTTGACCTTATCACAGCAGAGAGGTGGTAACTGGTGGCTCAGCGGTAAGACGCTCACCATCCACGTCTCACGTGGTACGGAGTTCGATCCCTGGCCCCCGACACACTGCTTTACCTCGCTAAGCTAATAGTAAGCCCGATAAAGAGAGAAGGTTGGGCTTAAGGCTAGCAACTCCAACCCTAGAGAGTAGTACCACTGCTATTGAGACCTCGGAGTTCAACCTTGAAGCTCTATGTTCTCCTCGGGATGTAAAGGAATAAGAGAACAGCAGAGAGAGCAGACTGCCAATGTTTTTATTGAAACGACATATGAATTATGACGAGACAAACAGTTGGATATAAAAAACTAGATTATATTATTGGTATAAATTGAAATAATTAGCCAACCAGCACTGAAGATGCTGACTACTGTGTCATCGAAACGTTAGCCAATAAGAGTCTGATTAACTTTGCGTTACCGTAACAGTAAATCCATCTAGTATCGTGCAGGTGCATGACTGCAATTACGATTGAATGAAATGGTCAGTAAATTCACTACTGGCCCATGTAACATCTTAAACTAATAAACTATGCATACAGAGATTTAGAATTTATTGCCTGACTATATGAACTTATGTGCGTCGGTGGCACAGCGGTAGAATGCTCCTCGCCAGCCATGCAGGTGATCCGGGGTTCGATTCCCGGCTGCCAACGCACTCCTTTACCTCGCTAAGCCAGTAATAAGACTGGTAAAGAGGGAAGGTTTGGCATCAGACTAGCTAGCATCCCCATCCTTTAAAAATAAACACCGCTGCTACCGAAACTTCAGGCATCTAGCTTGAAGGTGCCCTATGTTCTACTGGGAACGTAAAGGAATAAAAAAATATGGACTTACAGTGACCGGTATGTTATTTAAGTATTGAAAAAGTTATTAAAGATAAGTTTGTCCAAAATCTGGTTCATGCCTTTTTTCATATATACTTGTTCATGTGGTTGTATTCTCTGAAGTGGAGGATTTTTGTTTGCTAACCTTTCATTGTCTCCGTAGACAACACATTGTCAGCAAAGACTTCAATATGATGTGTGTGCACTTATTTGAACTCATCATGAGTGGATAAAACTGCCAGGATTAAGGCGAAATTGTTCGAATTGTTCGAACTCATGAGTGATGACGTCATAATAGATGCTAATAGGCTTTCAAATACATAAGATTAGAAGTGAACTAGAATTTGGACATATTAATTCTAATGTATTTGAATAGCTTAGAGACATGTGTAATAGAGGTAACCTATTGAATACATTCCAGTTTGTTCAATATCTAGCTAACTAGTACTCTTATGCGTTATATTGACATCTGAGAGACAGCACTTTATTTCATATGTGGACACTGAGGTACAATATGTAGTCTCATCATCTCAGCACCAACGGATTGATTGGTGACGAAATCTCAGCACGGATCCAAAAAGCTCGAGCTGCTTTCGCTAACTTACACCCTCTCTGGCGTAGGCGTGACATCCGGCTGTCAACCAAGGGACGTGTGTACTGCTCAGCATTTCGCTTCGTCCTTCTCTATGGCTCTGAAACATGGCCAATACGAGTTGAAGACATGAAAAGGTTGACTGTTTTTGATCGTAGATGTCTACGATCTCTCTCTCACGTTAGGTGGTATAATAAGGTAAGTAATATTGGCGTTACGCGTAGGGTGCTGGACAAAGAGGGAAAATCAATCGAAGAGGCTATAAAGTTACATAGATTGAGATGGCTAGGTCACGTGCTGCGCATGCCTAACCATCGCCTCCCCACACCCCGACGGGCATTACTAGCTGATATAGGTGCAAGTTGGAAAAGAGTAAGTGGTGGCCAAACAAAAACATGGCCTCATCAATCCATGAAATCCTTGACAGTTAAACTGAGTCAGGTAGGGAGGGAGATGCAGACTTCCGGGTTGGGGTCCACCCTCGGGACTCTAAGAATCAATGGCTGGAGACAATAGGTGACATGGCTCAAAATCGTTGTCAATGGCTTACGCAGATGTATTCAGTCTCTGTAATCTTTGATATTCCTTTCTACCATTACTCATTCTGTTTCACTCTCATACTTGTTGAAACCCTATTGATTCTCTTCACTCGTTTTCTTGTCTACCTTTGTGTGCTATTTGGAACGTGGCAACTGGAACTGCTGCACTTCGGTGCCAAGTTCTATGTTGAATCCAGACAGACAGACGCAGTCTCATACTTAGCTGTCTGTTGGATATGTCACACACAAACACAGTGAAACAGTATCATTTCGTTTATCTAATACCCTGCAATGATCGCGAGATCGAATGGTAGACAGATCAAAGTCAATTAGATTAGCGCAGCGCAAGAACCTAGCGACATCCAGATTTGCTGACATTAATAAGATAAGAAATCTGGAGAATAGATCAGCTATAGCATTCACTACATGCAATTACACACAACCATACAATAGGATGGGATGAGATGACAGTTTTAAAGTCTAATTAAAACAGGATGGGGGGGGAGATTGATAACGGAGGCTTTGTTTACCGAAGTAACTGCAAATACGTGTAATAGAAATGATTCAACACTTGTCCACCTAGACATCCGGAAAACTCTACTACTCTTAGGACAGGTGAGAAGGATAACTGGAATTGTAAAAATGTCGAGTTTCAAATTTGTGTACTTACAACTGACGATATCATTATGAACAATAAATGACAAATTGTTTTGGAAACCTTGTCTTTCAATAAATAATACTGTTTCACAATGTTTCAAATATTCATGATAGGCAGATGAATGTGGAAAGTTTTTACTCCGTTGACCATATTAATAATAATAATTTATTTTATTCCAAAACAGTACTTGTGATACAGAATGGAATTCTCAGCATTTCACTACAGTATTGCATCCAGTTTGTACATTATCAATAAATAAAATTCTACATAGATTAAGGAAATCTCAGTTCATTATGACAACAACATATTGGCATGTCGGTAGCAAAGCCAAAAGTGAACAGAATGTCTGAAGGTGTTAGAAAAGTAGGTGCTGGCATATTTACTGGCGTAAGCGGTAACAAAAAGGTCGAAATATTTTGAGTGTGAAAGAACGAAGGAGAATATTTTAAGTTAGAGTTTATAAGGAGGAGAGAAACAAAACAGCATATAACAGGAGAAAAAAGAGAAAAGGAAAAGGAAGAAAGAAAACGTTGTACCTATAAATAATATGACTTGGAAAGATGAGATCCAGTTGTTCCAGTTGACCATGTATACATATGAATAATGGTTCTTAATGGCACCACTTCTTTCTTAGTCGTACTTATATATATATATATATATATATATATATATAATTTTCCAATAGTCTCTCTCTCTCTACGGAGTGACTCATAGGAATTAGCATTGATTTATTATTATTATTCCATTTGGTTCCGAGTGAAACACAGGGCCTCAACAGCACATCTCCACTATTTCCTCCTGTCATCTTTAGCCTACCCTATGATTGCCTATAACCTCTCATCTACTCCTCGTACGATTTACTCCATGTCATCACCCTCTAACCTACGCCCAATTCATCGTTTCCAAATCTGCTTCTACCCGAGCGAAGATCTAGTTATCGCGAAATGTCATTCGACGGTCTCTTCACTGGCGTGAGCCTCAATCCATCTCCTCTTTTAATAATTACCCTGATGAATTAGTCAGGAAATATGTAGAGAAAATTAAAAATAAAAGTGAAATAGTGATAGTGATAGTAATAGTAATAAAAATAGTAATATTAATGACAACATGCATGTCAAATATGCGCAAGATAATGACAACACCAACAATAAGGAATCTAAATCATCAGTAGTAATTCCAAATAAGAAAGGAACCTCGGAAACCACTTGGCACAAAATTCTTAACAATACAGGCAGGAATAAAAGTGGCTGGCATTCAAACCCACAAACTCAATTAGAAATAAGGTGTGTCGGTTAAAGGATCAATCCTGTGTAGCCTTTAAAACAAAACAATTTAGTTTATCTAATACCCAGCCTGCAATGATTGGCAGGTCAAATACATAGGTCAAACTATTAGAACAGGGACAATCAGACTAGCCGAGTATAGAAGCCTAGCTAAATCTAGATTAGTTGACCCGAATAAGATAAGAAACCTAGAGAATAGTTCAGCTATAGCACACGCTACATGCAGTTACAAACAACCATACAATAGGATGACGGGATAAGATGACAGTTTTAAATTCTAATGTAACAGCAGAGTGGAGAGAAAGATTAATAATGGAAGCTTTATTTATCGAATCAACTGCGAATCAACACGTGTAATAGGAATGATTCAACACCTGTCCAGCTGGATGTCTAGAAAATTATACTACCCCAACGACGACACATAGGAGATAACAAAGGAAACTATAAAACTCAAGTTTCGAAGTCGTGTGATTATAGTTGATATGATTATGAACAATGATGAATTTTTTCGAAACTGTGTCATCCAGTAAATAATATTGTTTCATGATGTGTGAAATATACACGAGAGGTACATTAATATGGAAAGTTTTTACTCCGTTGACCATGAATAATGGCTTTTAATGGTACCACTTCTTTCTTAGTCATACTTATATATATATTTTTTTCAAGTATTGGTTTTGTAGGCATTTTTGTTTTGATTGCATGGAGGATTTCATCATGAGCTGACATCAGTTAGAGAACCACTGGAAAACCTGGGAGTGGCTCAGTGGTCTACGAGCTCGCCTTGTAACCAGAAGGTCCTGGGTGCGTACTGATGAAGAGTCCCAAACTAGGACGAAACAGTTGTCTAGTACTCCCAGGTTTTCCAGTGGTTCTCTAACTGATGTCAACTCATGATGAAATCCTTTATGCAATATATATATATATATATATAACCCTACAGGAGGTCAATCGCAAGCCCGAATAGCTCAATAGTAACGTCTCTGACTGCCGCGTTGGGTGATACGGGTTCGAATCTCAGAAGGGATATGAGTTCCTTCAGGGTTGCAGATACGCCTCGCTGACTTGTAAGTGCCAAACAGCACTAAAACAAAGTCAGGCAAGGCTTCCTGCCGATCGCCTCCAACCATCTAGTGACTTAGTGATCATTGAATTCAGTAGTTTACAGAAGTTAGTTGAATAGTCATTTAAGTTATCATAATTGGTATTATTATTTGAATTTCCGGTTGAATAATGTTACTTTAGCAGCTTGGTAGGTCTGTGTTGACATGTCGGTTTCCCGCATTGACACTGAAAGTCAATCTAATGAATATTTGGTTGATAATAGTTTACAGTGGAATTCAAAGCGTAATTTGCATCCCACTTGGTGTTTCAGTCTTAGTGGGAACAACATTGCTGACTAGGGGAAACAGATACATCAAGTTAACCTATTTCAAACAAGACTGGAAATGAGCCTCCTGGATTCTACTCCTGTGTACTATTCACCATATGGCATATCATTCGGAAGCAAACTGATGTCCACATATCGTAGAAGACATATTCCTGACCTTGAAGTCACCATTTGCTTCCCTTGCCTTCTCTTCATATTCTATATGTTGTTTCACACAAGGATGGTTCATTTCTCCACTTCGTCGTTTAATCCATTCCTCCACTATTCAATATTCTTAAGGGAAGACGTCATACGAAATATACTACTTATGAAATATTATCAGTAGAACCCACCACACTATCAACTGAAATTTAAAAAAATACTTTCTTAAAAACTTTACTGGTTCTAAGTTTTCCCGCGGATTGTGATATCAGCTGGCAGTAAATCATTGAAAACCGGTGGTGGAGTACTAAGCACATCTGTCTCGTCCTAATTTGAGACTCTTCATCAGTACGCATCATCCATGACCCAAGCCAGTAAGGGTTGAACTCAGGATCTTCATGTTATGAGGCGACCTTGCTTACCATTCACCCATAGGGATGCCGTCCATTGGCTCATGAATTCTAAGTTCTGCCGTCTCTCAATTTTTAACGCTAATGCCACCCAATTCCGTCTAGGTGGCAGGATGGTCAATGAGTTGACCTTGTAATATGATAGTGGTAGGTTTGATCTCTGGTGGTGGCGCCGAGGGCAGTGGTTGAGTATTAATGAAGAGTCTCAAAACGGGCCGAGATAGTTGTATCCGGGGATCCCTACTGGTTCTTAGTGGGCTTTAACTGATATCGACCCATGAGGGAAATTGGAGCCAATGGAATCCCTACAAACTAATTCTTTTAAAACTGAATGACTTTAATTTGTTTAGTGGAATTGCCACACATTGAAACCGTATTATTTCCTGTGTGACAAAGTTTTGACCACAATTTATTGTGTGTATGAGATTATAAGAATAAAAATAAGATGAATAATAAGGGTGGCATGATTATCAAATATGTGAAGAAGGGTGACAATACGAGGAAGAAGGAGGAATTCAAAACATCAGTAGCGCTTCTATACAAAGAAGGAACCCCCCGAGAACTTTCGCACAATTGTTAACAGGACAGGAATAAAAGTGGCGTTCACTGACCCATTAACCAACTCAGAAATAAATTATGTCGGTTAAACGATCTATGGAGACCACTAGACAAAATAATCCAGCTTGTCCAATATCCTGCAATGATTATCAGGTCAAATACATAAATCAAAATAGTAGGAAAGGGTCAATTAGACCAGCCAAACATAAAAACCCAACAAAATCTAGATTGGTTGACTCTAAAAAGATAAGAAATCTGAAGAATTGTTCAGCTATACCAATCACTACATGCAATTATACACAAACATACAATAGGATGTTGGGATAAGATGACAGTTTTAAAATCTAATGTAACACGGTGGAGGGAGAGATTGATAACGGAAGCTTTATTTGTCGAATCAATTGAAAATACGTGTAATAGGAATGATTCAACACCTGTCCATCCGGACATCTGGAAAATTCCACTACCACTAAGACGGATACTAAGGAATAAAGAAAACAATGAAACGGAGGTTTCGAAGTTTTGTAGTTACAACTGGCGATATGATTATGGATAGTAATAGAATTTGTGTTCGAAGAGTTGTCATCCAGTAAATAATACTGTTCCACGCTGTGTGAGATATACATAATAAATAAATTAATGTGAAATTGGATAATATATTTCATAGTCTAAGTTTTGAACACTTCTATTAGTCACCTTAAGATTCTAAATCATTCAAATAAGGCTATAGAAATGTCATAAGTTAACCCCTGTGATCTTTATGTGTCCTGTGCTTGCAGAGACCACACTTAACAGTTATATAGAAAGACAGAGACCTTTTTCCCATCATCAAATAGACGTCTCTTTACACCTATGCTGAGCTTTCATCTGCTGTAGTGTCCCTGACGTAGGTCGAATTCTCATCCACCACACAAGGGTTCGCGGTTTGATTCCCAATCCGTAGGAGAGAGAACGTTGGGTATGAGGCTGGCACCTGCAACAACATCACCATTGACACTGAAACTTTAAAGATTAAAACCTGAAGCCTTATGTGTCATTCGACACTCAAGGAATGAGGAGAATAATTTCTCTGAAAAAATGAACATCTTAGCGTCTTCATCTACCCTACAGTCTAACGGTGAACTTAAAAATGGCTCAGACCACCCTTAAATTGGAGAGAGAAAAATACTCATCAGAAAAGGTCAGATTTTCGCTCTGGACGTTCAGAAATGTGCACTAGTGTGTTCTGCTGAACAGAATTACATTGTTAACTTTATCCGAAGTTCACGAGATGTTTTCCTATTGGCTATACGATTTCCGTAACCTTGAAGTCAAGCTGATCCACGATACCACTCGCCCCTCCGATTGGTGCAGACACAATAGAATGTCATAATCGATTCCTTCAAGATCTGACCTTATTCAGAGGATCGTTGAAGATCCAGGGAACACTAGACACCTATTCCGCCCTAGTTTTGGAATCCTTTGCTAATGCATACTCCACCAGGAATCCAGTCCAGGAGTAGTAGATTGTTGAAGTGTTGGTTTTCAGGGATTCGAATGGTTTCAGGATTTCATCACCACCACTTGAATATCAATCTCATGCCAGTTACTTGGGTTCTAGTGGGGAGCCATGACCATTGGGATACAGCAGTTTGGGTGTGTGGGCAAATACTCACTGATATAATTGGTTAGTGGTCCCGCTATATCGTGAGTTGGCAGAATTTGGATTTCATGGAGTAAGAAATGACGCTGTAGAAGGGTCTATGGATTCTAACTTTTGTTAATTAGTGAAGTATAACACTATAATGGAGAAGATTTGAAGTTCAGGTGGATGATTTTGATTTAGTTGTGCTCTCTGAGCTGGATGGCTTATTTGCGAAGCTTCATCGCTCTACTAGAGGGTGTGAAAACACACAAAGACAACAAATCACGTTCAAGGACACCAGAAGAGATGCTTTATAAACTCATGGAGAAATCTAAAAGTTCACTTCAACAAATTGAAGTATCCACTGAAGATGTTGCCTTCACCCCATTGTCTAACCTTTGACTGACAGCCAACCAATCAGGGCACTTTATTTTCCTCTGAACTAGCCGCATTTGTCCTCACTCCTGACCTTTTTGGTGGACCCCACCCAAGTCAATTTTGTGTTGCTGCGAGTCGTCACTAGCGAGCACCTGAGTGATTTTTAAGAGTTCATTTGTAGGGGGGGATTTCATTTGATTCATGTTTGATCACGCATTGTGATGTTAGTTAGAGAACCATTGAAAGCCAACGAGGGGGCACTGGATAGCTGTTTCGCCCCACTTTCGGGACTCTTCATCAGCACGCACCCATGACCCCATCAGGGATCGAACCCTGCGCCTTCAGTTTACTAAGTGAGCTCATCAACAATTCAGCCACTGATATAGGTATTGCTCACAGAATATGAATCTAGGTGAGTAACAAATTCGTAATTTAATTGGTGCTATTTAAAGTTACGCAGACAAGAATACATCTTACCACACTTATATCAAGTATCATATCGTGTCAGTTAGTCAATTTCATTTGTAAATTTTAAAAAAAATGCACAAACGAATTGGATCTCAGTGGCGTGAGGGTCTACGAGCTGTACTTATAACGAATAGAAAGATCTTTGGTTGGAATCCCGGGGTGTGGGTGTGTACTCTTCATGAATCCCAAACTGGGACTCACTGGTAACACGTCTGACTGAACTACTAGCTGGTGACTCCAGGGCAAATCTCAGATGTTGCAGGAATTGAGTTCCTTCAAGAGTGCAGATACACCACACCTTACTCACCGAACGGTCAGTATCCCAAGTCATGTGGGACTCAAACAAATTTACATGTATCTGTCGGAGCAGTTACATTGGAATGACAGAAAGAAGGGCATATCTACGATTTTCTGAACATGTACCAAAAAGCTTACGTCCAAAGGGAACAAATTCTTCAAACAGTGCCATCGCCAGGCATCTCCTCGACACGGGTCATGAGGTGGAAATCGAGAAATCCTTTAAAATTATCAATAGACAAAGGAGCTCCATTCTTCTCAAGTTTGCTGAAGCAATTTCTATCAAACACTTCAAACCAGATTTATGTGTTCAGAAAGAAGCAGTTATTAGTCTTTCCTTGCCATGGTAACTGGATGTCTTTATTCTCTACTCTGATTGCGTAATCGTTGTCTTTAACCTCACCCCTCTTTTTATAATCTGTAATATTGGTTGTCTCTTGTTTCTATGACGTGATTTGAACTCAGTACATGGTTACCAAATTTATTAGTTACTCATCATCTTACTCACCTCTCGTCTTTATTACGTAACTCCTCCACCATTGTATGCATACATTCATTTTGACTTGAACTGCCTGTGTAAAAACTATATAAGCACAATTTTCTGAGCACTATTCACTAATTGTGGAACTTTCTGTCAACTGACAACATGTAAAAATTTGCAAGTATGTTAAAACTTTTCTGTAAGTAAACATCACAATTTATTTAGGTTGTAAGCAGCTGATGAGAAGCTGACGAAACAAATGATGGTACCATATTATTCTGCACAAACCACTGTTGTTCTTGCTTTATTTAAATTCATCAAGGGGAATAAATGCATGAAGTTTCTCATGTGGGACTACGTATCGATTCCCTGTGAGTCAGCGGTAGGTACTCCCGCCAACAACCACGCCTCAAGTGATCTGTTAATCGAGACTGCATGAGGGTAGCAACCTAATCTCATAAAAATAAGAAACACTATTACCTAAACTTCAGAGCACTAGCTACAAGTCCCATATTACACTCGGAGTGCAGCAGGAATAAAAAAATAAATAAGATAAATAAAAAAGCACAATAAATCAATTATACACACTTACTGTCACGTTTGTTGTATCATGTTTTTATAAATTTCGAAAAAAAGTTATTTTACATTTCATAATTTAAATTTCCGCATTCAAATAAATGATTTTCAATAAAATTCAGAAGTACATTCCACAAACAATTTACTCAAAATATTTGTTAAGCATTAAAACTCCACGATAGAGTTTGTAGTTCATTTTGTAAAAATAATGCATAAATAAATAAATAAATAAATAAATTTTTTGGCTCTGAGCCTTATTCTGTCTCTCCAGCCTCCACACACCTCCACTACCCTCTCGCACTGCCCCCCTCCCCAATCTTGACAACGACGACATCATGTGATCTCAATATGAACGCATTAGCCAATCAAATTTCACCGAGATACATTTGAATACTCTACTCAAATCTGATTGGCTAATATGCGAACAACTCTCTGAATTAACATTTTTTTCAAAAGAGTAATTTAGTATGAACATTACTACTGATAGTAATGATGGTAATAGTAGTATTGCATGTCCTAGGCGTGATAATATTTTTACTATCGATCCATATACCACCAATTCGTTTTCGAAACATTCTACTTGCAGGAAACGACATGTGCTCTAGTGTGTTTGTATGCCATCGTGTCACGTGATTAAGTAAGGATACTAAATGGCGGACATTAGGAGGAGTAATCACATAATAATAATACTAACGATAAAAGAAAAACGGGTATATGTAGTTTTTTGTTCCCTTTTATAATTTCATGATTTTCTACTCAGTGTTTGATGTTAATGAAGAGGAATGAAAAAAAGGAGACTGAGTACACTTCTTTGCGGTAATTCAAAGAAAATTATTATTCATGAATAATCCCCATCCAGGCGTTGATGAAAACAAAACACGTAGATCAGCAAAGAGTCTCTTTTCAGCGGCGAACTCATTTTCTTAGCTGTAAAATAGCAAATATAAATGTGTTATTTTGTATGCATGTGTACACTAAGTTTGTCAAACAAAAATACAATTGGTTATAGTTATTTTAACTAAACAGGTGAAGATTGGTAATTGGAGTTACGTAATACAAAATCAGTCAAGAAAATTAGGTGTTAATGAAATTAGGATGATCAGTTGTCACAAACAATTGTTGAAAAGAAGTTATGTAGTAATATCAATAGTTTGATGATTGAGTTTCACTCAGGATGCACATAGGAACAAAGTAGATAATACGAAATTACGTAAGAGTTCTAACGGAATAGAACAATTATAAGCAATTAAAGAATCAGGCAGACAAACCAACAAAATTAAGTCATCAAAAATCAACAAAGTTGTTACCGTGATAATGGAAGTGGTTGAGTAATTCTCTTTTGTATGCACAGCTCCGGTTTTTCTATGTGAATAGCCAGAGCTTCAGCGATAAAAAGAAGACGAAACCGGATTGCCTTTGGTAGGTTACTCGTGGCTCTGTAGATTACTTTGAAGGAACAGGCGTTTGTTGAGATAGGATGATCAGTGTTAACCAGGTGTTCAATTATCGCACTCCTTATTGCACCACTATTGCCTTTTCGTAACCACACTGGATAGTGTTCTTGAATCCTCTTGGACAGGGTACGCATCGAACGACCAATGTGCCTGGCTCCAAATCAGCAGCAGGTAAACTGGTATATCCACATAGAAGTGATCAGATGCGGCATCTTGTCCTTGAGGCTTCTGCAGATCACTGGGCGACTACTGGAGAACACTATTCTTAACGTCATTGCAAAGAATGCTCTTCTCAGAGATGATGTGATCCCTTCTCTTGAGAATATCGCTTGTTAAATCTCCCTTGAAATCCAAGTTCATGTGGAGTTTCTTTTTAGGAGCAAGTGAAGTTTCGTTTCTCCGAATTCTCGGTTTGAAATTTTCGTCAATGAATCTTATTGGGTATCCATTTTGGATGGAGATTTCTCTCAAAATATCTAATTCTGTTTCCAGAACGTCGGGACTACAGACGCGTCGGGTGCGGGTGGTAAGTGATTTAATTAAATTCCACTTTTGTTTAATGGGTACCCAGCTATAGAAGCTTGTTAGTTGACCATTCCAAGTAGCTTTTGTGTGGATCGATCTTCTCAGGCTCCCATCAGTTCTTCTTGTTAGTTCTACATCAAGAAACTGAATTTTTGAGTCGTTTTCCATTTCAAGAGTGAATTTTATTGCTGGATGGCAACAGTTAAGTGTCTTCAGCAGTAGATTGGGGTGATTGTTTCTGACATAAATAATGACAAGGTCGTTTACGTATCTTTTATACAGTCGTAAATTGTCAATGCTCCGCTTTAGTGGACGTTTCTCGAGGCTTCCGACGAAGCAATATGATAGTAGTGGACCTAACGAAGATCCTATTGCAATACCATCTTTTTGTCTGTAGATGGTGTCGCTGAAAGTGAGCTGGACGTTCAGAGTGCATCGCGGTAGTAATCCTTTCAAATATGTTGTTGGTATTTCAATATTGAGATGGTTATTATCTATATATCTGCATATAAAGTAGACCGTTTCCGTGAGAGGGACATTGGTGTAAAGTGACTCAATGTTGAAGGACAGCATAATTTTGTTAGATACATTCAGGTCTTGTATGCAGTCGATGAACTGGAAGGTGTCCCCTGGGTTCCTAGAGGAACTTAAGACTTTAGATAATAACCATCGTTTTATACCGTTCTATTCACAGTCTTTCTAATCTGGTCCCAAAATTTCACGTACACCCCTTCATTTCCTCCCGATATGACCTCGTTGATGCCAACATTCGATGAACACCTCGATGTTCGTAGTCAGATTATTCATTCAAAACGAACATCAACGAAAAAGTGATTCATTGTTATCTTTAGTAATGCTTCTTCAAAAGTCATCTAACTAGTGTTAACTGCCAATCGAGTCAACCTTAAAAAGAATCAAAGAAGTGACAAACAGTCCAACAGTAGTTCAATCGCAAGTCCAAATAGCTCAGTAGTAACATTTCAAACTGCAGCACTGGGTGATACGGGTTCGAATCCCAGTTCCTTCAAGATTGCAGATGCGCCTTGCTGACTGACGAGTGCCAACTAGCCTGAAATCTAGGCCAGTCAAGGCTTCCTGCCGATTGCTCCCAACCATTAAATATCACTAATTTACAGTGCACCATGATGGCGAGCGACCTAGTGGCATGGTGGCCATATTACATGATTGACTGGTAGAATTCAGTCTGCACTGAAGATTGGACTAGACACACACATTACATTAGTTAGTAACCAGTGTCCAATCGAAAAAATACGTATCTGCTTGCTTAAATGGCATTTGGAATTATTAAGTAACACAAATACATATGCAACTAGCTAAGAAATCTTGAGTGGAAAGGATAGGAAGTATTATGTTCTCTTGTTAGCTAAAAGCTTGTTGTGGACTAAACCACTTGTTTGGTAAATTGTTGCGTATTGTAAAAATGCTATATATATTAGAGTAGAGCCAGAGATGAGGATCTAATTGAAAAGTAAATATTTATTTCGCTCAATCTTTCTGTTTTCTAAAATACAGTTACTTGGTGAGTTATAGTTGTCCCCCAATACACAAGTAAAGAAGTACAGAATTGTGGTTACGAACTAGTCCTTTGTTTGTCATGCAGTTACTCACTCCAACTAAGAATATGCCAACATCCAGAGGGTATTGCGGAGAGAATAGGAGATTAAAGCAAAGGATCCGAGTGGGAATGTACGGATCAGGTACGATCCAGAAACGATTGACAATAGTGGAAAGCAAGAAGCTGGAGAGGGAAGTTCTGTCGTCCGTACTGCGCGCTGAACCAAGTCGTGTCTTTATTCACCCTCACTCAACAACCATGATGTGCAGTGAATTCATTATTATTATTATTTATTGTTTCCTTTAGTTCGTAGAGGAAAATAGGGCTTCAGCCGCATTCTCCATTGCGTTCGCTTCTCTGCCAACGTTTTCACCTGGCTCCACGTCTGCCCACATTTTTCATCTCTTCTTCACATCATCACCTCCTCCATTTCACCCCCACACTGACGACCAACTCGCCGATTCCCGTCCTGTCGGGTTCCAGTTAAGCAGTAGCCTGGCGTGTGATATCACTCACTTGATGGTTTCCTTAGAGTATGGCCAATCCACTTCCATTTCTTCCTGTATATTTGTTGCACAATCGGTTCCTGATGGGTTGGTTCGTTCATTGTCAGAGATCTTTCCCTGTTGCTGATCTTCTCTAGCCGGCCATCTGATCTTGAGTAGTATTGAGCGAAGACGGCTAGCTGTTGATGAATGTGTGTAGTTTGTTCGAAGTGACTTTTGTAACGCGGCGCTTCGCTAAGTCTCTGATCCGTATAGTAGCACTGATTGACTTCACATTGGAGTTGAAAATCCGGATCTTATCTTCGTTTTGATGCTGAGTGGTGTTGACCTCCACACAGACTTGAGAGTAATGAAAGCTTGCCTTGCTTTGCCGATCCTCGTGCTTTGATATCCTCATCAGTTCCGTCCGCCTGTAGTTGAAACGATGTTTCCCAGGTAGGTGTGTGAGGGAGATTTCTCCAATTTATGCTGATTGCTGTCTGTCGTTGTTCTTGTCCAGGAATCTTCATCACCTCTGTTTTCTCTATGTTCACCTGAAGTCCTATCTTCTCTGGATGCTTCTTCTGCCAACTTGTTGCTTTTCGCTCGCATATCTTCCAGTTTGTGGGAAATCAGACATATATCATCCACGAAGTCCAGATCCTCCAAGTTCTTTTGTGTGGGTCCATTTTATGCCTGTATCCTCATTGCCCACTGTCTGTCTGTCACATTATCCAGTCTACCGCAATCAAGAAAATCATTGGAGAACGTACAATTTGATATTTTTCGGCCTCCACAAGCTCAGTAGACAGCTGAGATTCACTTTTATATGCATAATGTCAAGGCATCTGTATATGAAGGCCACATAATAAAGGAAATTGTTCGACTTAATCGCATATATCAGATGCATTCTATTCACTATCTATAACTCCATACTTCAAATACAAAGTAAATCCATAATGTGAAATACTTTTGAGCACGTCTTTTCCATGAAGACTGTAAAATTCTGTTGTATTCCTTCACGTTCCCAGTGGAACATAGGGCTTCTAGCTAGAGGCTTGAAGTTTCTGTAGCAGTGTTTATTTTTAGAGGATGGGGTTGCTAACCTCATGCCTAACCTTTCCACTTCACCAGCTTTAGTTCTGGCTTAGTGAGGTAAAGTAGTGTGCCGGCCGGGGATCAAACCCCGGACCATGTGCATGGTCGGTGAGCGTCTAAACCGCTATGCCACCGACGCACAGACTGTAAAATTAAACTCAACAAATCAATAGGTAATATAAGTATATGTGTAAACCTTGGGCAGCACTGTGGTAGTAAGTAATTCCATATTAGTCTGTTTATTAGATGTATCACACAGTGAGTGTAACAGTATTATTTGATGGATGACAAGGCTTCGAACAAAAGCTTTTGTTCATAATCATTTCATCAATTATAATCACATGACTTCAAAAATTGATTTTATAGTTTTCTTTGTCCTCTCCTATTTGTCGTCGTTTGGGTAGTAGAATTTTTCAGGTATCCACCTGAACAGGAGTTGAATCATTCCTGTTACATGTATTTGCAGTTAATTCGATAAACAAAGCTCTCTGTTATCAATCTCTCCCTATACCCTGTGACATTAGATTTTAAAACTGTTATCTTATCCCATCATCCTACTGTGTGGTTGTGTGTAACTGCATGTAGTGCTATAGGTAAACTGTTCTCTAGATTTCTTATCTTATTCAGGTCAACTAATCTAGATTTTGCTGCTAGGTTTTTATGTTTGGCTAGTCTGACTGACCCTGTTCTACTAATTTGACCTATGTATTTGACCTGACAATCATTCCAGCAAGGTATCAGATAAACTAAATTGTTTTGTTTAATTAGCTCCTCAGGATCCTTTAACCGACAAAGCTTGTTTCTAATTGAGTTTGTGGGTTTGAATACCAGCCGCTTTTATCCCCGCTTGTATTGTTAAGAATTCTGCGTAAGGTGGTTTCCGAGGTTCCTTCCTTGTATGGAATTACTACTGATGATTTGGATTCCCCATTGTTGGTGTTATCATTATCCTGTGCATGTTTGACATGCATGTCGTCGTTAATATTATTATTATCACTATCACTATGGTGAGAGCGGGCTGCTAGCTAAAACTGGTAGACAGTAATTTACGTCAATGTTAACGTCCCCAATATTGATCATATGAAAGCAAGGACAAAGACTGACTCAACAACCAATCACAGCAGACTTTGTTTGCGTAGGCGGATACAATTGGCGGATAGGTGATCTGACCTTCAAGAAACAGCCACAAAGAGATGACAGAATAACCTTCAGCAAGAAAATAACCAATCAGAAGACTGTGCTTGTTTGCTTACAATAATCTATAATAATGTACATAAAAATCTATAAATATGTGTTGATTTCCTTAATAAACGATCTGTTGCCTGGCCCTTGTCTTCTATCGTCACATCACTGCTATCATTATCCTTATTTTATTTTTACATATAAGTATGCAGTAAGATAACTCGTCAAATAGATATATGTATATTTCTAACATTTTTGAACTGGAAAAGATAATTTCAAATGAGAGAAATAATCGTTTTCGTGTTTTTAAATGATTGGAACAAGGGTAGAAGAGAAAAAGGCGAAAACAACTACGACGACACTTCATTCAAAGTTGTATCACCTTCAACAAAGAATAATTTTATTAGTAGCATATACGTCGAAATAATTGCAAGTTTGTTGTTCAATGGATTCGTTTTGTTACATATTGAACTAGGGAAAAATTATAAAAATCTTTCAAATAGAGGGGAACATGAAAAAATGCCAATTGATTTTCGATTGCCTGCTACACATGTATCAGTTTGTAACTAGAACTATCGTGTTGAATATGTGTCAGGTTTATCATTCAATAAAGGATCAGTTAATTACCTGATTGAAACGTCAGATAATAGGTCAGTAGGACGATTGATATAAAAATCATGACACGTGCAACCCAGGGGATAATTAAACATCGTTAAATACATCAAGGAAGAAGGCGATTTCATTCATGAAGAATTCCAAGTGTTCACTTCACTTCACCTAGCTCAGAAAATACAACGAAACTACGCTTAGCAAAGGTTTAGACTCTTCACTGGTGAGCAACTATGATCCCACCTCGCCACATTCACGTGGCAAGATGGACTCAAAATCTCCATATCAACCTACTGATTCTTAATGGTTATGGGATGGATATCGTGAAATAAGATGTTGTAGCTTTTGAGGTCTACTATTTTGACAGTGGAAACGATACTTACCAGTGGGATTGGTCAGCAGTGGAGCTGTTCTGCAAATCTAATACAAACACAAGCAAACTAGGGGGTGAAATGTCACACGAAAACAACCAATCACGTTCATGGTTACTAGAAGAGATGACTAATAAACTCATAGAGAATTCTAAAAGCTCACTTCACATCGAAGTATGCGCTGAAGATGTTGCTCAGTAGAGCAATGAGAGCTTCGCAACCAAACCATCCAGCTCAGAGAACACAACCACACCAAAATAATACAAACACCATTGAACTTGAGGCCAGGAGCTGGATAATCAAAAGGCATCGTTCTGGTGGAGTTGTGGGATCCCTCTGCCGAAGGGCTATGAACTAAGACGAATAGGTGTCCAGTGGTTATCCAAATAATGTCGTTTCGCGACCATATTCAAACCGGAATTAATCCGATTCTCTGGAAAAACCTGGGTTGTTATAGTGAAATAACAATAGATCCATAGACGTAATCTACAATAGATTCATCATAGTCATAGATAAGTGAGAACGATCTGTGGCAGACAACGAACCTGCAAACAAGCACCTACCCAACAAATATGTAGATGAAAATAGAGGTGGAGTGGAGCTACATTTGGGGAGGCTGGTAAGTGACATCATGCTGCAGGTCCTCAGCCGGCACTTGAGTGGAAAACAACGAGGTATATGTGGCTACATTAAAACCGACTCTCAACTCCATTATGGGTAAATTTTGTTTTGATAAAGTCTCACAGTGTTATACAGTAATGTTTAATGATGACGTTTCGAGCACAATTTATTGCTCATAATCATATCATATCATATACAGTTTACAATTTATTCAGGGTTGTAGGCTTTATGCCTGTGTTAATCCTTTCGATTAGTTGCACACAGGAGGTCCAATCTCGCCTTGAATAAATCAACGGATGGCGCTGATACGACGTGTTTCGGTAGGGAATCCCAATGGTTCACAATTCGATGCGAAAAACGGATCTGTAGACGCAGACGATTCGACCGTGGTTTTTGAACCTTGACGTGATGTCCTCGCAGTTGGTTGGTGCTAGAAGGAAGAAATAAATTAGATAAATTAGCTCCAAAATCATTTCTTAGGATACGGTATGCTAGTATTAGGTCACCCCTAAGTCGTCTGCTCATATCATACCATATCACCTTGATATGATTATGAGCAATAATTTGTGCTCGAAACATCATCAGTAAACATTACTGTATAACACTGTGAGACTTCACCAAAATAAAATTTACCCATAATGGAATTACACTCTACCACAGTGAACAAGTTTTATTCTTATATCGACTCTCAACTTGTCATTTTTCATTCGGGTTCCACTAGGGTGTCTGCTTCGCGCGTGATTTCACTCAATGTTCTCCCAAACGCGTATCGTATCCATCTTCAATTTCTCCGGCACATTTGTTAGATAATAGTTTGTCGGTTAGTTAGTTGTCACAGTCACCCACTGATGTTCATTACAAGTGAAGACATATAATAATGAAGGCCAGCAGTAGCCTTTTGGAAGTACTATTAGTGACAGTCTCCATGAATCTCTGAACTATACAGAATCACTGAACGAACTGACACTAGAGTTAAAAATTCGAGTCTCGTTCACTCTACTAATTAGTCCAGATCTGCATATGGACTTCATATTAGTGCGTGTCTGTCTTGCGTTTTCCGGTCCTGGCTTTGATATCACCTATGACTCACATAGCTGGAGCAATTCCGCCTCGATAACTGAAAGAATAAACCTCCTTCAAAGTTCTCCAGTTGATGGTGATGAATGCTTATTGTTTGTTATCGTCGGTTAGGCATATTGAAGTCCCATCTTCGCTACCTACTTCTTCCGTCAACTTGTTCGCTTCTGTCTGTTGATCATCGAGTTTGTGTAACATTTCACTCTGCTCCATCCAATTTCCTTCGGCTGGCTCCACGATTACCCACAAGTGTACATCTCCTCGAGTGATATCCTTCATGTCACCATTTTCGGAAGCATACCCAACTCGTCGTCTCTGATTCGGATCCCCCTCGACAATATTACTCAATGGTCTCTGCAGTATATTTTCAATCCACCTGTATTTTCCTCTTCCTACTTGTTGGGAAATAGGTTGTTGGTTAGTTTGTCGAGAGAATTCCCTGGTGTTTATCCTTTCCAATGAGCCACGTGATTTTCAATAGGTAGCCGCTTATGCAAATCTACAGTAGCTTGATGGAAACGCATCTGGTGACGAACCTGCTAAGCCTCTGAAACATATAGGAGGATTATAATGAACATGGAAACAGGCATAAAATGGACTCACACAAAAAACTTGGAGGATCTGGACTTCGCCGATGATATATGTCTGATTTCCCACAAACTGGAAGACATGCAAGCGAAAAGCAACAAGTTGGCAGAAGAAGCATCAAAGATAGGATTCAGGTGAACAAAGAGAAAACAGAGGTGATGAAGATTCCTGGGCAACACCACCAACAGCAACAACAACAACAGACAACAATCAGCATAAATGGGAGGAACCTGAAAGAAACAACCTCTTTTACCTACCTGGGAAGCGTCGTTTCAACTACAGGTGAAGGGAACTGACGAGGATATCAAAGCAAGAATCGGTAAAGCAAGACAAGCTTTCACTACTCTCAAGTCTGTGTGGAGATCAACAACACTCAGCATCAAAAATAAGATCCGGATTTTCAACTCCAATGTGTTGTCAGTCAGTGCCACTATACGGATCAGAGACTTGGCACGTCATAAAGACCATCTCAAACAAACTACAGACCTTCATTAACAGTTGTCTTCGCTCAATACCACTCCAGATCAGATGGCCGGCCAGAAAAGATCAGCAACAGAGATATCTGGAAGCGAACCAACACAGCAGGAACCGATTGTGAAGCAAATAGGCAGGAAGAAATGGAGGTGGCTTGGCTGGCCATACTCTGAGGAAACCATCAAGTGACATCAGTAGACAAGCCATTGCTCGAGTGGAACCTGAAAGGGAAGCGGCGAGTTGGTTGTCAGTGCGAGGGTGACTTAGAGGAGGTCATGTGAAGAGGGGATGAAAACGTGTGGGCAGATTTGGAGCCAAGTGAAGACTCTAGCAGCGGACCGAACGCAATGGAGACGCGTGGCTGAAGCCCTATGTTCCTTTAGGAATTAAAGGAAACAATAATAATAATAATGAACATGAGTGTTGAAAATTATTTAAAAGACGGTTGCAGTGCAGAAAATTTTCTTTTCGACGAAGTCATCAACTAGGCTGTGCATTCGTGTATTTATATTACATGAGTGAGAAAGTTCCAGAATTATTTCCGGTCAAAGGTTAAATTAATAAAATTACAATGTGTAATAATCAGGAAGATCGGATAGAAAAGACAAAATAGGATTATAATTACTGGAAAACTCGTCACTTTGTATAATTACGGATTAAGGACGCCGTTTAACGAAATGGGTAGGATGTTTGGACATATAGAGATAAAAACAGTAACCAAATCTAGTAATGGAGATAGGGATTTAAAAAGGTAAACATAACAAATAATCTGGAAGGTTGAACAAGAAAGAATAATTATTATTGGTGAGATTGACTTTTCATGATGGCTCACGGTAGAGACAACAGTCAAACGTATTTTTATTTGGAAATATAGAAATAGGCTTGAGGTTTTGGATCGCGAGTGCCTCAGCTATTCGAAGATGTCTTGATTTCACTCCTTTTGGTAGGTTTGATCGGATCTTGTATATGGTCTTCAAGGACTTTTCAAATGGAGCTGAATGTCCATAAATCACCAGATGTTCTATTATCGAACTGTATATCCCTTTGCGTCCTCCCTTTGTTGACCATTCAGGAAAGTGTTCCTAGGCGCGTTTTACAAGCGGGTGCATAGTACGGCCAATATATTCGGCTCCACACGAGCAAGTCAGCTTGTATATGCACACTGAAGTGGCCCAACGTGACAGATTGTCTTTCACATGCTGGGTGAGTAGTTTATTACAGGAGAATGTTACTCGTAGGCTGACGGCGAAGTATGTCTCTTCGTTTCTTCTCTGCAACCGTCTTTCTAATAATTCTTATGATCCAATGTGTATATTCAGTGTTGGAAATCAAAATCTTCTTCCTAGTGCTCACTGCGATGGATCTCTACACTGGTTTTGGAATAATATAGGTCTGCGTCGCCTTTCTCATTATCACTGACTTTGACATCTTCAATTGTGTGGCCTGTAGTTGAAACGATGGTGCGAAAATAAATGAAAAAGGGGAATTCCCTGAGATTTCTTCCACCGATAGCACTTGGTCCTTGTTGTTGTTGTTGGTAGTCAGGCATCTTCATCACCTCTGTCTTCTCTATGTTCACTTGAAGTCCTACCTTCTCTGCCTATCTCTTCTGTCAACTGGTTGGTTTTCTCCTGTGTAGGTTATCGAGTTTGTATGACACTAGGCATAAATTGTCTGCGAAGTTCAAATCTTCCAAAATCCTCTTGTCCACCAAACGTTTTCTTGTCCATTTGCTTCCCATGGTCTGCTACATGATCCAGTCCACCACAGTGTCAACAACTTCAATGAATTAATCTTTCGATGACAATTATCCACTAATGAAAATCAACCTGTTCTGCAACTTCTCCTCTACCTTCTTTTGAGTCAAACAAAGTCAAATAATCATTTCCATTACTAACCCAAACAAAATGCGTTCTTCTTCATCTTGGAAATTTCCATAACGATGATTTTTTTAAGTGATTAAAACAAAATTTGCATAAACTCTACACTTCTTTATCATTATCATTATTATAAATAAAATGAATTTTTCGAAATCAATACAACCTTCCTGTTCTATATAACAAATTTAAATTATATTACCCGCTTAATTGATCAATGGATTCAGTGTTCAATGACAACAACAATAACAATAAGAGAAAATGGCGGAAAGAAATAATAATGAATACATCAATGTATGAGTCATTTTGTATGGATTACAATAGAAAAGATCAGTGCGAACTAATAAAATAATTTTTTTTAAACTTTGAGGAAATTGAGATACCAATTGTGAAATTGACCAGAGCAGGTCAACAAGTCATTCGACTTCTCTCATGGGATTGTTATTGCCATTATTGTTATTATTATTATTGTCATTATTCATGGGGAACAATTCCCCTCCTTTCCAGATACTTTCTTGTTTGGGAAACACAAATGTAGCGCAAAGACAAACAAACACTCTTATCCATTGACACACTTGAATATGCATTAACAATAAAGAATAAATAAATAAATAAGTAAATAAATAGAATTGTTAGAAAAGCATAAAAAGATGGCGTCAGGTCAAGAAAGCTGTAAAAAACCCAATCGCCTTCTTAACTTATTATTCCACTCTACTAACTTGTAATTAGACCAATAATAATAATAATGTCGACAAACTGATGACACAATAGAGGCAGGGAATAAAGTTTGAAAAGAACAAAAAAACCCCATAGTTCATTTGAATTCTTTCTATGTGAAAAAGAAGGAGACAAAATAAAAGAAGAAGGCGGGATATTTCTTTATTTTCTATTCCTTTGTGGTCAAGTTTATCCTGTTTGTTTCATCCTCTGTATGACTCATCGGGATTTTAAGTTGAAGGTGATTATTGTTCACTTGGTGAGTGTTGTGCTCAAGTGTCAGTAAAAGGGTTGGTGATGTGGATAGAAGAGATTAGTGTTTGGCTTGTTCAGTAATTTAAACGGTAGCTAGAGAGATAGAGAGGGAGAGAGTTACAAGTAGAGTTCGAGAAAGGCAGTCTTATTCTTATCAGGATTGATTTCGTTAGCTACCCGATGACCCTCTGAACATTATTTGGAGTGGAAGTTATTAAAATATAAATTAATTCAGTATTTGGAACAATTTGTAGACAGTGATGAGTAATGAAGGCAGAAAGCATACGCATCATCAACTACTTAGGTTTTTTAATTAGCTACTCACAAGATCTATCAGTAGTATGTAAAGCAACGTTCATCGGCACACAGAATATCAAACACACACAGAGAGAAAATGAACCAGCCAGTGGACACAAAAAGAAGACAAAGAAACGCAATACAAACTACAGAACTAGTATGACATGGAAGATCTCTACAGATAACGGTTTTCATATAATATCCCCTTATTCCTATGTGTACATGAAATCCCAGACAAACATTCCGTTTCCAAGTCTCTTGTCTTCCATTGTTACATTTGGTGTCCCTGCCTCCAGACAATGAAGATTCCATGGCCTGCTGCTTACGAAGAAGGAGACATTAGGAACTTCTTGTGGGACATCGGTGTCATCGCTGAGTTAGTGGGCGTCAAGGATCCGATGGCGAAGGCGGTGATGCTGGGGCTGCTACTGAGAGGTCGAACAAAGGCGGTGTACGGTAGTGTAGAGAGGTCAGGTGAGACGGGGACCTGGGAGGTGCTGGCTGGACGGTTAATGGCGGAGTTCGGCAGCCCGACGGACAGGCAGCCAGCAATGCAACAGTTCCGTACCACGAAGCTGGAACCTGATGCAGACCAGTTAGTGAGTTGAATCAGGTGAAGCTGACGAATCTACTACATCGCTCATTCCCCACATTGGATAAAGAGTCAGAGTCTCAGTTTATTGACTTCCCACTTCGTCAAGAGTGTTCCAGACCACATTTCTCAGCAGCTGCAATTGGTTGACACTGCACAACCCATGGACAGTGGCAAGCTATTAAAGGTAACCAGACAGTTGTTGAGAACAACGGTAGCCAAAATACAGCCACCGAAATTGAACGAATGGAAACAGAAAGCTGAAGATTTTCAGCGTGAAGTAGTGGCGCTATGAATGAGTACCGGGAAAGACCAATGCTTTGAATGTGGCAAATTAGTACACTAGAGGAAGTAGTGGCCAGAGAGGCGGAGAAGAAAAGATTTTAGACAGTATAACGTGTGTTCTTTCTCTCCTATAAGACTAGAAATAAAGGGAAGCTTTGAAACTTAATAATTACTCTGATAAATTAGTCAGAAAGTATGTAGGGAAATGTAAAAATAAATAAATAATAACTAATGACGACATGCATGTCAAACATGCATAGGATCATGACAACACCAACAATAAGGAATCTAAATCATCAGTAGTAATTCCATACAAGGAAGGAACCTCGGAAACCTCACGCGGAGAATTCTTAACAATACAGGCAGGAATAAAAGTGGCTGGCATTCAAACCCACAAACTCAATTGGAAACAAGCTTTGTCGGTTAAAGGATCAATCCTGTGGAGCCTTTAAAACAAAACAATTTAGTTTATCTGATGCCCTGCTTGAATGATTGTCAGGTTAAATACATAGGTTAAACTAGTAGAACAGGGACAGTCGGACTAGCCGAGCATAAAAACCTAGCAACAAAATCTAGATTAGTTGACCCGAGTAAGACAAGAAATTTGGAGAACAGTTCAGCTATACCACTCACTACATACAATTACACACAACCATACAATAGGATGATGGGATAAGATGACAGATTTAAAATCTAATGTCACAGGGTGGAGGGAGAGATTGATAACAGAAGCTTTGTTTATCGAATCAACTGCAAATACATGTTAATAGGAATGATTCAATACCTGTCCCAGATATCTGGAAAATTCTACTACCGCCTACGACGACAATTAGGAGAGAACAAAGAAAACTATAAAACTGAAGTTTCGAAGTCGTGTGATTATAATTGATGAAATAATTATGAACAGTTATAAATTTTGTTCGAAACTGTGTCATCCAGTAAATAATACTGTTTCACTCACTGTGTGATACTTCTAATAAACAAACTAATATAGAATTAATTGCTACCACAGTGCCCAAGTTTTACACATATAGAAATAGTGGGGCTATCGAGAGGGGGCCATATATTCTAAGTTGCTAGTGAATGGTCAAGAAGTACTATGTTTAATAGATACAGGAGCGGCAGTTTCACCAATAGATAAGCATCCATGTTAGGGCGTCCTACCATGTTCAATGACAGTTCAAGAGGTAGGTGGACATGGTGTCAAGCATCATGGCCATGTCAAACTTTTGTCTTCTACCGTTACAGTATGCCACTAAAAGGAATTGATCTCCTAGAAGGTTGAAACTTTAACAGCTTCTCACGACAGTGGTATTAAACATTGAGAAGAACTGCACTACATCTGCTAAGTGAATCCAGTCCCATACTAAATGGACTGTGTACATCATTTCCCCCAGTTCTGATGGAATCTGCATCACCTACCTCTAATGTAAGCCAGGCAGAGTCGATGGAACATGTGGTTCTCTAAAACTCTCACGTAATGTCGAATTTTCCCTCATTTGTATGTCCATTCTGATTACAAGTCAGTTATTAAATTACCTATCTTTTTAAGCAATTCTAAAGCCATTTCTCAACTCCTCTTATGTATTGATTAATAATAATAATAACTATGATTATGACAACTCACCACTTTTGCTGATATCCCCTTTTGTGGAAAAGAAATTTCTTTTTCACCAAGTATAGCATGACAAACGTCAGCTACTATGAAAATCCATGTAAAATGACGGCGTAAACCAAGGTCCTAGATAAGTGATTGTTCACTGTAAGTCCACATGCTGGTTTGGTTGGCTGTGTTGGAAGGTCACCTGGATAGTGAAGGGGGTATTACACCAAATTCCGCTCCCGTATCTACCAGGAATAATGTGCCTGTAGTTTTATTCCTCACGTAGAAAAAGAGACTTGAATGATTGCCAGTAACAGCCGTCGCCATCACCGTCTAGCTGGAGAGTTTCCCTGAGCCGAGTCACTACTACTGAAATTGTGCGGTTTCACATACCAAATAGCTCGGTTTCCAAACTTTCTATCGTACCAGCAAATATTTTGAGTATTAGGAGGTGTCCTGGTCCGTTGTCTTGAGAAAAACCATAGACATTGCCTTCACCTGAACTGTGGTCCACCACATAGTGCACGTAGGCTGGACAGTTCAGTTTCTAACTTCTCCATCTTGTTTGCTAATGCAGATAATAACTGATAGACAGTTGACCAGACTTTTTGGAGTGCAACACATCTCCATGACTGCACACCATCCACCAGCGAATGGTCTTATGGAAATATTTCACAGGCAGCTTAAAGTCTCTCTGATCGCACACAATGATACGTCTAAGTGGAGTGAACGTCTACCTTGGAGTTTGCTCAACTTTCGGTCAACCATTAATGAGGATCTCGAATGTACATCGCCTCAAATGGTATACGCCACTACTTTGACTTTGTCCGGACATTTAGCCAATTCACACAACTCGACAGAGCTGAACGTTTCCTAGTTCACTAACCAATTGACCTGACAGATGCTGCAACTTCAGCCAATAGCCCTCAAACGGTCTCTCCTCAAAGAACACGTTAGCAAGCGTTTGCAAGCGTGCAAATTCGTGTTTATAGGAATCGACGGTGTTGGAAAACGGTTACAACCATCACAAAAACGACCCTTCCAAGTACTTCATTTAAAACAGACATAGTAAAACGGCAACTATTTCAGCTGATCGACTGATAGTGACAGCACCCCAACAAGGCAATACCCCCTCCAACTGTATTATTTCCTATTCCTCCAGCTTAATAGACGTGTAGTGGTTGGCAGATCAGTCAACCTGCCCGCTACATTCATTTTGTGGACTGACAAGACGATTACATTTTTCTCGTTTATGCCTTATTATTATTATCATGACTATTACTAATTCTGGTTCACCTTAATGTCACCGTTACTATAAAAATTGATTAGTATCACTATTATTATTATTTATTTGTTTATTTGTACCTTGGCTACAAGACAGGTACCTGTGTTTATACAAAAAACCACAACATATTTTTATTCTAATTGTTTTTTTAACACTCACTAATGACTATTTGCATAGCCCTCTATGTTTATACATAAAAAGTTTGTTTGTAAATGCGTTAAACTTTAGATGATCTAAATACCTTTTCGCGTACTCGTATGTTATTATGGATTCTTATTATTATTATCCTGAGAAAAATTGTTATTACCATTATTGGTATTTATTATTATTTGTATTACTAACAATGACAGCTTGCGGTAGTCTCTTCGGAAATCTAAAGCGATGGATATCCGTGTACAGTTTTCTGTTACATGTCACATATTATTATTGTTTCCTTTAATTCCTAGAGGAACATAGGGCTAAAGCCGTGCGTCTCCATTGCGTTCGGTTCTCTGCTAGAGTCTTCAACTGGCTCCAAGTCTGCCCACACGCTTTCATCTCCTCTTCACATGACCTCCTCCAAGTCACCCTCACACTGACGACCAACTCGCCGCTTCCCTTTCAGGTTCCACTCGAGCAATGGCTTGTCTAGGGATGTCACTTGATGGTTTCCTCACAGTATGACGACCAATCCACTTCCATTTCTTCCTGCATATTTGTTTTACAATCGGTTTCTGCTGTGTTGGTTCGCCCCCAGAGATCCCTATTGCTGATCTTTTCTGGCCGGCCATCTGATATTGAGTAGTATTGAGCGAAGACAACTGTTAATGAAGGTCTGTAGTCTGTTTGAGATGCTCTTTATGACACACCAAGTCTCTGATCTGTATAGTGAGCAGCACTGACTGACTTCACATTGGAGTTGAAAATCCGGATGTTATTTTTGATGCTGAGTGCTGTTGACCTCCACACAGACCTGGGAGTAGTGAAAGCTTGTCTTGCTTTTCCGATTCTTGCTTTGATATCCTCGTCAGTCACATATGGAAACATTCTATATAACTTGTATTGAAATGATTCATCGCAAATTAATCATAACTTTGGAGTGAAATTGAAAGTATAACGTGCTGATCATCACTTCGTCTTCTCACTGGTCCATACTGTCTAATTACTTCCCTACTAACCGTGTTGTATCCTTTGGGATATACAGGAATCTGTCATCCTCATCTGAAGACTATTCTACAACCGGTTCACAGCTTCTACTAGTAGACAAGATCCCGGCAGTGAACACTTCTGTGGATTATATTATGTCGGTGGACTTCAACTATATCATCAAGCAAACATTAATTTCTATATTTTATTTTTTTTTTATTTATTTTGATTATAGCTTGATTCCACACTGTATTTTTGTTACAAGTATGGAATTTTCAGCGTGTGATATTGGTAGCCAAAATTTTGCAGGCCAACCATTGATATCAGGTGTGTGTCGGCAGGGGATTGAACCCCGGACCATGTGCATGGTCGACGAGAGTTCTAACCGCCGATTTGTTGACTGTATTTTTTATTATATATTGTTTCAATATTCAGTCATTAACTTGAAGTTTTATTCTGTTTTCTTGTACTGTTACTGAGCTTGTTATTAAGTCTCCTACAACTGTACAACTAAGGAGAAAAATGAATACACCGAAAGTGGCCTCTTCTCTGAACTATTTGTGTTGATTTTGCAGTCATCGCTACAAAGAATAAATAACAAAGAGCCTAAGTAAGGTGCTTCTTCAGTTGAATCCAACGAATATGCACTGAAGACAAACAATTGATGAAGAAGAAAGAAAGTTGACACAAACTCTGGTTGATAACATTTATCCAGACAAGTTCATCAGGAGATATAAAGTAGTCAGAACACCAAGACTCACTCTCCAACTCGCCCCTAAGAAAGATGGACGTGTACATCAAGCTACCCTATATGAGGCATCATAGCAGCTTGATAACTAGACAAAGACTGAACGCTGCTATGGTTAAAAAGACTTTCCACACAGCTAATATCATAATAATAATTGAGAATGTGAAGCCAATATATCCATCCATCTAAGCCCTTTGAACATGCAAAAAATGATGTCACATCCCACTGTATTTACCAATTTGAATGTACGTGTGGACACACATACATGGAAGGGAGAACTCACCAATCTCTGCAAGTAAGGGCTGGCTTCAGAGCATATTCCTAAACGTCTCAAGAAACAAATAGAATCTTCAGAACCAATTAATGGTGAGAACAGCAGACATAGCTCATCTATTGCGAAACATATTATAGAAACATGACATGAAATTGACGTTAACACATCTTTTAAACCTATCTATGAAACGTGTTTGGGGGAGGGCGTATCCTAAATTTTGTGGAAGCCCTAGCAATTAGAAAGTTTAAACCACCTTTATGTGTTCAAAGCAACAATTCGTCATCACATTAAACCTTCCTTGGTAAATTTTGTTTTGTTTTGGTAGAAAGACATCCACCCAGATGGTAAACTAGAGATCAATATGTTTTCAGAAAGCCTACACATTCAGACAGATACCTTTACTGCCTATAGCCAGAGTAACTGTGGCTAAAAATCTGATTAACAGAGCAAAACGTTTGGTTACTGAGGAGGATGAGGAGGAGATCAACAGGGAACTAAAATTGGTTCAGTCTACTCTTGAATCAGATAATTACACGAAAGCCTTTATAAAAATGTATTTTAAAAGCTTTTCAAAAGAATGGTTACTGAACAAAGAATATTCTTTTCGATAACGCCTTCATCATCAGGCTCTACAGTTATACATATGCATTATAGTGAATGAATGAATTAGTGTCATGAACAACATTAATGGTGTTTAAATAACATCGAATCAATAAGAATATCAATCGATTACAGTTCAGTAGCAGCAACCTAACCATACACTGAATATCAGACAGGCGAATTAGGAAAGATAATAATACGAATTCATGAATTTATTGTCTCTACTTGAAAGCCAGCCAGGGCAGTAGTAGTGAATGGCTGGAGTTGCTTCTTTTGCACACAAAGCACTGGTTGTTTCACGCGAATCGCGATAGCCTCTGCTGTTTGTTACATGCGGTACCTCGATGTTTTTGGCATCTTTTTTGGTACCCAATAGATGATAGAGAAGGATTCTTCAATGCTGGCTGGCTTTGTGGCCAGTTTGTACCAGATGGTCTAATATCGAACTGTTGGTGGTTTTTGCCACACCTTCACTTAGCCAAACTGGGAGATATTCTCGAGTGAGCACAAAAAATCCAGTTGCTAGAGCGACGGCTAATATAAGTCCCTCCACCACAAGCGCAGTTGAATTGGAAGGTACATTTAGAAGTGGCTAGTCTAGGTATTTCATCTTTCAGTCGAGGTAGCACCATTGGTCGTGTAGAGAATAATACGTGTAGTTCGCCAGCATTAAAAGTTCTTTGAACTAATTTTCTTAATTTCTTCGTAATTATCTCACTTGGTATATCGCCCTTGAATTGTAGTCGTATATATAAAGGCTTCTTGTTTACAGACAGTGAGTAGTCCTTATCCGCTTTCTTTTTCATGTGTTTCTTGATAAATATGTCGGGATAGTTATTTTCAATCAAGGTATCATATGCAGTGCTTAGTTTACCTTCAATTACCTCTTCTGAGCGTATTTTTCTAACCCTGTGATGACAAGGGTGACTCAAAACCCGTTGCTAAGACTCTGGTTAATACAGTGGCGATTCGTTTTCTCAAGGAGACTTCGAATGAATTGAAGCGAGTCCTTGACAATCATGACAACATAAGAGTGTATTTTCGTGCAACGGGGACGCCTTATGCTCATCACTGGTGAAGGTTTAAGGATAAAGTAGAAGAAGACCTCTGCAGACTTGGAGAGGCTAGAAAACAGATCACTGATTGCACTACACTCGATTGAAATGGAAAAAAGATTAACTGTGACACGACCAAAGTTCTACACAATGGTTTTGCTTCATATTAAGAAAGAAAGACTAACTGACTGACTGCAGAAACCCTACACATGTGGATGAATCCCCAAAGTCTGAACAGACGTGACGGTGTAATCTTGTTAGCTGATGTATGACAAGTCCTGATTAATAAATAAAAAATGAATGTGGATCATTAATCAATCATACTTGCTCAAACTTTCTCGATTGTCTGTGGCTTCTTATGGAAAGGATAACAAAGGATTTACGATTCTCCCCTCAAGCACATTGACACATACACACACACACCATTGTATACCTCATATACTTAGATATTTTTAATATTCACTTATCTGTCACCATGAAGTTTGGTAGAACGTAATCAGTAAAAATCGCAAGCGGAAGTATACACTGTTTACAATGTTTAACAAAAGTAGACTAATAATATCAAGTCTGAGGTCAAATTTTGATCCTGGTTCATGCAATTTTGTTTATCTTGTTTCAGCATCTGTTCAAATGTCTACATTTTACTCGGCGCCCAACTTCTGTGGAACTATTCGGTCAAACCACGATCATAGTTCCCCATAGATGTACTCATAAATCACTCATATGATCAGCTAGTAAGACAATCTGTCTACAGAAAGCCTTAGTAGACAGGACAGTAAGTTAATTATTACAGCTGTCATCCATTCTGGTATCAAACAGCAATATTTAGACGGATTTAACACATCTATAGGAAAGAACGTACTATCTTACTAATTATTACTTTTAGATAAGAATTATCCCCTTAAAATTCATTAAACGCTACATATACTTGAAAACAAATATCCTAATAATTTGATCCACCTTAAAGTAGGGGGCACATATTACTTTACCTTGTAGAAGGGATTTTCACAATCCCCCACCCAAGTAAGACTTAAAACAAACGCCCCTGTGTAAAAGTTTCTTTATAGCTAAGTTCTTATTTAGATTGTGTGATTTGTGGGGACTTTGAATTCACTTTGGTTTTTAAATTTCCATCACGAAACAACATCACTTACAGAAAGATCACTGAATACTAGTGAACAGTAGACACCTCCACCAGGAGTCGAACCCGAGACCCTAAGATTCACTGAATTTTCAAGTATTGGTTTTGTAGGGATTTTGTTTGATTAGCTGGAGGATTTCATCATGAGCTGACATCAGTTAGAGAACCACTGGAAAACATATGGTGAGTACTGGACAGCCATCTGTTTCGTCAACCTAGTTTGGGACTCTTCATCAATACGTACCCACCGCCTCCAGGGTTCGAGCTTAGGAACTTCTGGTTACAAGGCTAGCGAGCTCGTAGACCATTAAGCTACTCTCTGGGACTCTATCCAGTGGCCAGTCCATGAATTCTAACTTCTGCCAATTCATGACATAGCGTGACCGCCTCACCTTCAGCCTGCTGCACCCTACTGGTCACGACTTCCTACTAGAACCCCAGGTTAACTGCCTGAATAGGCCCAGTCGCTAGTAAGCATCAGATCAATTTTCAAGTATTGGTTTTGTAGGGATTTTGCTTGATTGGTCGGAGGATTTTACCTTTCAAGAGTGGTTTTCAAAGTCTGATTACTAAACGAAGAATTAAAGCTCTCGTCTATAAAAATTCCTATACAGTTAATCTCTTATTTATAGACAACGTAAAACTTGTATCCACTCATAGAATTTCAAGGAAAGTATTGCATCCTACTGACTTTATCAATATTCAAATATATATATATATATATATATATGTGTGATCACACCTGTATGACAAGAACCAATTGGTTCCTGCAGGTTAGGGCAGAATTTGGAATTCATGGGTTGACCATTGGAGTGGGTCCCAGTGGTTCAGTTATCTATGAGATAGCCTTGTAACCGGAAGATCCTGTGTTCTAACCCCTACGATGGGTGCGTACTGATGAACAGTCCCGAACTAGGCTGACGAAACAGCTATCCAGTACTTTCAGCTGGTTTTCCAATGGTTCTCTAACCGATTTCAACTCATTATGAAATCCTGAAATACCAAATTACTTGATCCTAGTAACCCCAGCGAGTAGACACTGAGCATCATTTATTGGGCGAAAAAAGCATCACAGAGACAAGACATCAATTTGAGACACATACTTAAGTTCATTGAAGCCAAACCATAAAGTGTCTTAAGCCCATTATCAGTGGTCAGAAGTTATTTGTTATTACAGTGAACCTGCACTGGTAACTGAGTTTTAAAATCAACAGTTATTGACACATTAGCAATATCTTGTTTTTCGTTGTTTTGACCTGTTTCTTTATTTCACTTTTGACCTTTAGCAACGATAGGTTCATGTATGATTAAGATGTTTACAGCATATTGAGCCCGTAGATTACAGCTGTGTCAAATAAATCATGTTTTTTTCGTTTTCTAATCAAAATTTAACGCTTTAATTTTACCCGCATAATGTAAAATTAAAACAGCTGTAAAAGATTACGGAATAATGATATCAGGTTTCGTGCTGGTTGGCACTCGTCAGTCAGCAAGGTGTATCTGCAAACTTGAAGGAAATCGTGTCCCTCCTTCAGAGATTCGAACCCGCGTCACCCAGTGCTGCAGTCAGAGACGTTACCACTGGGTGACGCGGGTTCGTGATTGACCTACAGTCCTGCAGGAGGTCAATCATGAGCACATTTCCACTGTGTTCTATTTTCTGCTATCCTCTCTAGCTGGCCCCATTATTGCCCATAGTTTCTCATCTCCTCCGTACAAGATCTCCTCCATGTTACCCAAATCGTCATTGCCCATTCGGGCTCCCCTCAAGCGGTCGCATGACGCGCGGTGTCTTTCAACGGTCTCCTCAGTGTGCACCCGATCCCCATCTCCATTTTCGTCTGCACATTTGTTGGATAATACATTCATGGTTGGTTATTTCCCATAGTTTCTTGTTGCTGATTCTTTCTGGCTTGCCAGTGATCTTCATTATGGAGCCAGCGAAGAAGGAAACTATTGATAAAAACCTGTAACGTGTTGAAAATGCTTTTCGTGGATCGCCAACTTCTTGAAACATACTGAAGAACTGGCCTAACATTTGTGTTGAAATTGCTAATCTTGTTCTTTATACTGTAGAGTTCAGAAGATTTCCAAAGTGATCTTAGAGTGATGAATGTCTGTCTTACATCCCGCATTCTGGCTTTGATATCTTCATCCATCCCTCTCACAGTTGAAATGATGCTTCCTAGATAAGTGAAGGAAGTAACCGCTTCGGAATATCACCCGTTGTTGGTGATTGGTGCTAGTTGTTATTGCTAGTTTTGTACCTTCATCACTTCTGTCTTCTCTATGTTCAGTTGAATTCTTGTCTTCACTGCCTACTTCTTCTTTTAACCTGTTAGTTTTTGCCTGTAAGTCTTCGAGTTTATGTGACATTAGACATAAATCAACCGCGAAATTCAGATCTCCTAGAGTCTTCTTATCGGTGGTCGAGTGTATCCCTGTCTTTTCGCTCCCATGCACAGTCTTCTGCATAACCAAATTCGTTATTTACAAATTACACAATCTGAGATGCTAATTCACCACACTTTCTATTACAAAAGCCGATATCTTTCACTTCATTCTGTATGATACGCTTGGTAAAGTAAATGGCAATCAAGAAGGCAAGCATTACTGATTACTGGCATATACTACTGACTGATATCAGTAGTGAGAAATCTTATTTACCCCAACGAGTAATACTTGTTAGCCAAGTCGAAGGGTTTTAATCACTGGACGACGATTTCAGTCGTCCAAAGCTGAGTTCATCATCAGCTGTAGGTCACCTGAAAAAGTTCAGTCAGCTCAAAACAATCACAACACCACTATATGCTACTAAGATAAGACCTAAGATACATCTCATCGTTCAATGGACGTTCCTGTTTGGTGTCTTAAAATTCCCTTATCATAGTAGTTCCTACTGACGCATTCATTAAATAGCGATAATAATAATAATAATTTCCATTCTGAAACAATATGTATGTAATGTACGGAATTTTAAACGGAGTATACTGCATGATATTTTCTCTATGTTAGAACATCTAATAGATTCCGAACACCAAGCTACACTCCAGACAAACTTCAAAGTCGTCTACAGAATACAAAGCACACTTCCTGAAAGTGTATGAGTCAAACTTCTTCAAACTGCAGAAGCAATAGCAACTCACTTGCTAGGTCTTGAATTCTGCATACAGAAGAAGTTCGTTCAATCACTACACTTGCAATGGACGTAATTTGTTCTAATACCCGACAGGTAAATTCTATTTCTTTCTTTCTCTCTCTCTCTTGATTAGTATTATCTTGTCTTTACAATTGTAATATTTTACATTTTCAACCTTCCTGTTCTCTACCCCCACCCGATTTCATTTCTACACCTCATTACCACTGTTACTGACTTGAACAACGCTCAATTTCTAGCCATTTATATTAAGTCATCCAACTTATTTGCTCAATTTTATTAATTACCTCTGTTGCTATCCTGACCTAAGTTGAAACATTTTAGTCAATTATATTACGTCATCTAACTTACTAACTAACTCAATCTTACTTTAGTTGCTGTCTAATTAACCTTGTTTCTTTATTAGATCATTCTTGTATTATCTGATTAATTATCTAAACTTGACAAACCTCATGTACACACACACACAAACATCATTGTATATAAATGCGATTTTACAGCTATATGAATGAATTCGCCGGCGAAAAGAGTCTCTTCAATGGACGTCTTCTCTTCTTCCTATTTTCTCTTTGACCAGGATTTTCAAACAAAAGATTCATCGACAGTTGGTTGTGTGACACAGTGTTGTCTGAACTAAGGCATAAATCAATCCTCTGCTTTGTCTCCTTTGAGGAATCCGCGACACCTGGTTGAATGCGAATTATAAAAAGTTTAGGAGTACTTTTTTTGATTGAACACTAGTCAGTAACTAGTGTAATGTGTCTAGTCCTATCTTCGGTGCAGACTGAATTCTACCAGTCATGTTTGCAATGTGACCACCATGCTAGGTGGCTCGCCATTACGGTGCACTGTGAATTGTTGGTATTAGATGGTTGAAGGCAATCGGCCGCAGGAAGCCTTGGACCTAGGTTTCGTGCTAGTTGGCACTCATCAGCAAGGCGTATCTGCAACCTTGAAGGAACTGATGTCCCTTCTGAGATTCGAACCCGCGTCACCCAGCACTGCAGTCAGAGAGGAGTACATTTTTACAACCAAAAACACAATTTAGGAATAGTTTTCTCATGCAATGGGATACGTCGCCCACCTGAAATTACTCTTTTTCCCAAGTTTAGTAGAAACTTGTGAATGCGCAGACTGTAAATGTTTTAAATACTCGCCAGTGTAAACAATACTATTAGATGTCATCTTTCGATAGATTTAAACAAAGTGAATAAGAGATATTATATGCAATGTATACTGATGGAGGTTTTCAACAGCCTAAATTTTAAACAGACCGCCTACGTTTTGAAAGATACCGGTTATCGGTGGAATACAGGATGCGCACTTCATCACATTCAGTGCTTGTTGGCTGCATTTATCTGCATCCCCGTTGAGACTCATACCCCGTACCCATCGTTTCAGACGATAAAGTGTCACCCATTAGACCGATGGGTTGTCATAACCACGTCTTGTTCAATGGCTGTCAGTTAATACTTGTTTAAGTTGATGAGTGTCAAACAGGACGAAATGTGCATCCTAGATTCGGTCGCTAGTCACCGTTGACGAAAACTACAGCAAACTAATCGACAGACATCGTTGAAGCATCCATACAAGCAGCCAATATGTCAACAGACCCTGGATATAGCGGTCCAATAAAATCACTAGGCGGGAAGTATTATGTATTATATCCCATTAGAAATCTTTCAAACTCTAGGCTAACTAATTCATATGCAATGAAAAAGAAACTAAATGATATTCAATTAGAGAATAACGAAAAATGGTTAGTTTTTGAATAACTAGTCTTTTTACACTAATATACTCATAGGACAAGGCTGCCCATTGGGGAAATTATTTTAGGAATTCAATTATGCGTCACATCTACTTTCTGTAAATTCCAGGCCGAAATATATAGGCAAACAGAAGGTGTAGCAATTGCATGGATCACCAATATCCCCTATCCTAGCAGATATATTTATGGACAGCTGGGAAAATAGTGCTCTTAATACATTTAATTCTACTCCAAAAATATGGTGGAGATATGTGGATGACACTTTCACTCACATTGTTAAAAACAGAACACATCTCCAGCTTCTTGACATACACATATAAACTCACTAGTGCAGGGAATAAAATTCACATTTGAAGCCAAAAATGAGCAAGGAGAATTAGCTATGTTAGATTGTAAAATAAAACGAATAGAAGAAGGCAAACTACACACTAGTGTTTATAGAAAACCAACGCATTCTAATAGATATTTAGACTTTAATTCATCTCATCCTTTAACTGTTAAGGCAGGCTTAGTGAAGTGTCTAACAAACTGAGCAGTAGCACTAAGTAGCACAAAAAAAGACCTAAATGATGAAATAAAACAAATAGAAGAAGCGTTGGTATCAAATAACTATCCCATAAAATTCATTAGGAAGACCAGGAAACGTCAAAAGCAAATTGAAAGTAACTGGGAAACTAATAATGATAACATAGATAAGAAAGAATATAAGGCATCTACAGTTCTAACATATAAGGAAAGGACATCTGAGGCCCTACGTAGGATTCTCAATAAAGTGGTAATTAGAGTGGCATTCAAACCTACAAACTCACTCAGGTAGGACAAGCTCTGTAGGTTAAAGGACCCTGTAGGTTGACCCAATTAGACAAAATAATATAATTTACAAAATACCTTGCAATGAATGTGAGTTAGGTCAACTACATAGGTCAAACTAGCAGGTCAGGGGTAGTCAGATTGTCAGAACATAAGAATTTAGCTAAGGGAAGAATGGTTGACCCCGCCCAGAAGATAAGTAATTTAGAAAAAAAGCTCAGCTACAGCACTGCATGCATTAACACACAACCACACAATAGGGTGGGAGAGGGTTAAAATTCTAAGAAGTAATATAAGTAGGTGGAGAGCGAGAGAGATTGATTACTGCATCCTGGTTCATCGAGTTTATACCCAACACAAAACATGCAATAGAAGTGACTTATCACTCATAACGGAAATATGGAAAATACTACTACCAATCAAATCAAGCGATGGAAAATAATGGAATTATATAAACGAAGTTAGAAAGTTGTGTGAGTACCTTGATATGATTATGAGCAGTAATAAATCGTGTGCTCGAAAAGTGGTCATCAGTAAATATTACTGAATAAGACAAATGTGAGACTTCATCTATGAAATAAATTTCCTCCAGCAGACAGGAAATTCAAATTTTTTATTTCTGAGTAAAATTATCATTTCAAATAAACAAAACAAAGTGCTTTCTAAAAAATTTATAAATTTATCATTTATCATTAAGTATTTTTTATCGTATTATTATTATTAGTTGACATATTTTAAAAATAAATTAGTCTAGATTGTCCGTCAAGGCGAAATGACAATTGGACACCACTGAACATTGAATAATGGCTTCATTCAACTTCAATTATTACTACTCTATGAAAGACTGTATGTTTGAAAACAACACTTACTCACATACTCAATCGAATAACTAGCTCCCACTCGTCAATATAGCTTGTTTAGAGACTCGAAGGATATTACCTTAGAGATTTGGACTTCCTTCTCTAATGACAAATTATTCTTATTCATGAGGAGAGATGATAGTCGTAAGACCTACACCCTATCCTTTCTGTCACTTTTTCCCCTTCCATATCAGAGTGAATGAACACAGGCTGTACACAAAACGTCCGCCTAGAAATGAAGTAGAATTAAAGAGGTTAGAAAAAAGATCAGCTACAGCAATACATGATCGATAGAAAGATCGATTTCGACAGTGCCATTGTCTACTCGGATGATGGATGGAGCATCTGTCAAAGTGGTTGAAAACAGCTGAGTGCAAAATGCCAAAAAACCTCATTAACAACAAAACTTGTGGACTATGGACATGATACCGACGCTGTCAAGTCACTCACTGTTGTTGTCAGCAGATATAAAAACAGGAAGATGCTTGCAGTTGCAGGGGCGTGTGCAATCCGAGTTTATAAACCCGGTGGTCTCTGTGTACAAAAGGAGATGGTCGTCACTCTGAATCTACCATGGTAATACGTTTACTTATTAACACTTTATTCTACCTCTTATTATTATTATTATTCTTGATTCATTTAAAACTATCCTTTATCAGCAGGATTATCATAACTCACTTCAACACTATTATTATTATTGCTATTATAACTATTACTATTGATATTACTCTGTTTGCAGTTCTTGATATATTCTCTAAAGACTTATTGTTTATCTAAAGGATGTAATTGAAGCGTAATGCATTTTATCTTAATTTTGATCTCCCATACTCTCTCTCTCTTTATCTATTTGAACATGACCTGGAAAAACATTCGCACCTGTCTTTCTGCATGACTAATTCAATGTAGTTTGTTTACTTATTAGTCTTATATCTCCCAATTTAATTTCAAAAGTGTATATATATCCGTGTATGTAGAGTATTCAGCTGAGGAGTTCTAAAGAAATTTGATGAATTCATTAAATCCTGCTTTATTAACCGTTTGTTGCTTGTTTTAAATGTCAAATTTGTAGGAAAAGTCTTTCATTAACTACACAAAGAAAGGCTAAAACCTTGCATAGTTGAACCACATCAGATCCAATAAGTAGAAGAGAAGGGATAGACTTATCACCTATCTGGCAGACTTTAATGAAGCAAAGCAGATGAGAAAAGAAAAAAATATCCATCATGAGTTGACATTAGTCAGAGAGATATTGGAAACCAGCTGGGAGTACTAGACAGCCAGCTCTTTCGTCCTAGTTTGGAACGCTTCAGAAGCATTTACCCATTCGGGGTCGAACTCATGTTCTTCCGGTTACAAGGCAACCTCATGGAGCATTAAGCCTTGTGGGACAACAGGTTGAATGTGGGGACAAATGCTCTCCGTGGATGACACTGACTGGTGATCGCATCAAAAACGCTAATGGAC
>OX235275.1:64276310-64295629 GCA_944472155.2 Trichobilharzia szidati | reverse complement strand
AGTTGGAAACAGCTGTTCATTTCTCTTTCGTATTCAATGATATCCCAACTGACGTTGGTACGTGACGAAGTCTACACTGTAAATAATTCTAATCCCTACAAAAACCCTTGGTCTAAATCCGATTAATGCAAAAGAACTTGTCAAGGTAATCAGACACCTTTCATAGATCTGTTTCGGCACACCAAATTGATTCTGGTCACCGACAGAACTGCCACACAAACTTTAAAGTCATCTACAGAGTAAAGTACGCGGAAATCCTGCCAAAAGACTGTGAGTCAAACATCTTCAAATCGCTGCATACAGACAACCGCGAACATCATTTCGACTGGGACAATCAGCGTCCAAATATTAGACAGAGGAAACGACACCTAGAATGCTAGAGAATTTTTAGAAGCCTGGTGTTCCAATGAATCGTCAACGAATAGACACATTGACACAGACAACATTTACCAATCGATAAGAAGGAAATCTCCTACACAAAGGGTAATAGTTCATGTCAGGGAAACAATCAGCACCAATACCAATATAAGTAGCCTAGAGAGTGTGAAAACACACAAAAACAGCCAATCACGTTTAAGGTCACCGGGAGAGGTTAGATACTAGATTCTGCATACAGAAAAAAGTTGATTTAGTGATTAAACCTTCTGCAAAGGAGGTAATTTATCTCAACGTTTTCTATTTAATTTTAGTTTTTTTTATTGAACGATTATCGATTTGATCACTATATGATGAATGGTATAGAGATCAATGGATAACTGATAGATTTCGGTTAGGATACAATAGTCCTTTCTCCTTTTCTGTTTTCTTTCTTCTTGCATGACTTGCCTCACTCGGATGATGAAATGAACTTTGTTAAGTATGCCGATGATCTAACTATTTCAATGTCTGTTAACTCCCAGCTTTCTATCAGGAATTAGCAAATGGTCTTCGTCTAACGGCCTTAAACTAAATCCTTCCAAATGTCTGACTGTTAATTTCAGTTTCGGATATAAAAGAAAGTTAAATGAAGCTGTTTTAACTCCTATGACCGTTGCAGAATTGATCATACTGATATAGAAACCAAGTCTGAAGTTAAGTATCTTGGATTAATTCTCTCTTCTGACCTATCCTGGTCCTCCCATGTCTTAATGATTTCTAAAAGAATATTTCGTCTGACTTTTTACATTAAGAAGTTAAGGCACTCAGGCATAACCCAACCCCTTCTCATCTTACAGTTTGTCAACTCGTGCATCTCACCTATTCTTCTTTACTGTTCACCCTTATCCTTTCCTAGATTGCTTAAAAAAGACTATGTCATACTTTGTGGAACTCTAAAGGCTATCAGTAGGGAGGGAGTGTTGGTGTCCCATTGGGCCATATTGTTGACATTGTCACTGATAGGCACTTGATGCCATGCAACAAATCCACTAAAGGTATTTTTTCAGACTCTGAGCACCCAATCTACTCGCTCTTCCAACTTTGTGTCTCCTCCTCAGGTAAAACAAGAAGTCTTTTCAGAAGACTTTATGCACGTACGTCTAAGTATAAAAATTCCGCTATACCATGTTTGGCACGTACTTTATGTGATGAAAATAGTGTCAGAAATGAACTAACTAACCTTCTTTGCGCCACTAAATAAACCATTCCCTCCATCCTTAAAGCATCAAACTTTATTGTTATTGTGCTTCTTACATTTACAATCCTCTCAATTTTTTGTTTTTGTTTATTTTTTTTCATAAGTGTGGACATAATTTTAAGCTGTATTATAACTGTTAATTTTGTATTTCCACTCATCATGCTGCTATATCAACAGAACATTAGATTCAATACCCTATAACATGCTAAAGTTTCCAAACTGAATCTACAATACTGTTTGAAACAAACTCACTGTTATTATTATTATAATATTTAATATTCTCACTTCGTGCTTCGAATATTTTTGACTTTATATCGTAAATGTGGACAAATTCCTCTGGTTAATTTTGTTTTAATTTTTAATTTTATTTGTATTTTAAGTAAATCAGATGCAAGATATTGTGACAAATGCTGAGAGAACTCCATTCTGTATTATAAGTAGTGCTGTTTTTGGAATAAAGTAGATTATTATTTAAAAAAAATTAAAATAGTTAACAAAAACACTCTTCCTTCAACAGGTTCACATCTGACCCTTCGCCAACGTAGGCAAACACCACACTGTTATTATACTGAATTGCTATACGCGTGTGTGTACATATAGTGAATGCCGCCTACAACGAAGTTATGATATACCGACGCAATGGAAACTTGATACTATCAGACAGATATGAAATGTAACAATATTTGCACACCTTCTCACACTATGACATAATTAGTAGGCCAACATTTACTGTCTTGTTTAACATGCCCACGAAAATAAATTGATTGATAACCCACTCCAATTTGATTTATTGATTAAGTGATAAAAATATGATCACACAGATCATTGTAGGTTTTATTTTATATTTTATTATTCGAACAAGACATTAAGAAGACAAATTTCACGAGATGATATCGTCATTTCGTAGTTTCTTTACAATCAATCGCTTTACAACTAACATGGTTAACAATAATAATAAAATAAAATAAAGTGCATGACAATTATTCAGTTGTATAAAAAACAAAAGTACATATTAATGACCAATCATCACATTGAAATAGGTCAAGTAGTCGGTTCATGGTAGGCGAAGGTTGAAGTCTATTGTGTTGTTTGTGTACACACAGTTTAGGATGTATGTGATTAATCCCCCAAGATGCTTCCATCACCTCCAATAAGCAACCTTGAATTAGAGTTATGTGAAATAATTGCGAAACAATCATTAATATTGATTTTGTGTTGCGATGAGGAGCCCTCTTGGGCTCCTGTTAGTAGATATATTCATGCCGAAATTAGAGAAACAAATGCAAGGCATGCTTGGAGAATTTATGCCATAGAAACGTTATGTAGATGATACTCTCATTATTGGTAATAATAGTAAATTTATTGAAACCTTTATCACCCTATTTAATCATATTCATCCAAATATCCGAGTGACTTCCGAACTCGAATCGAATAACAAACTCGGTTTCCTTGATATTACAATGACCAGGAGAGATGATGGTACGATTCAGAGATCTATCTTTCATAAACAGACATGGAGTGGACAATATCTTCATTTCACCAGTTTTATTCCTATCCAGTATAAACGTTCCCTAGTGAAATGTTTGTTCTCAAGGGCCCGAAAAATATTCCCGAGTGACACATTGATGGATGAGTTTCGACACATACATTCAGTTTTATTAGCTAATGGCTATCCAGAAAACGTTATCAATAGTCACAATAAAGGTAGACCACATCTCGAAAAGACAGCTTCTGTACCAAAGAAAGCTATCTTTATTGACCTACCATTCAAGGGTGACTAGATTATGCAGTTGACAGCTAGCTCAAGGACACTTCGGTAAGCCATCAAACGCACATTCTACGCCACATCTCTTTCCCTCAAATGCCGAACATTTTCGATCTCTGTTCCAACGATTAAAGGACGAAATTCTCGGGACTCTAATTCAAACTGTATCTACAAGTTCACCTGCAGCTGCGGTGACACCTATATAGGTAGAACAAACAGAATGTTCCAATGTCGTCGGAAAGAACATGTTCCAAAATGGTTATTAAAACATATGGAAAATCCAAAAATGCAATTGTAATCTGAATAGAAACCCAGCATCATCATCCATTGCAAAGCACTTATTAATGTCAGGTCAGCAAATCAGTATTAATGACTGCTTCACAATTATTTCACATAACTCTAATTCAAGGTTTGTTATTGAAGGTGATGGAAGCACTTTGGATTATTCACATATAGCCTAAACTGTGAGTACAACAAACAATAAACTTCTATCTTCACCTACCATGAACTGACTACTTGACCTATTTCAGTGTGATGACTGGTCATTAGTATGTACTTTTGTTTTGTTTTATATAACTGAGTAATTGTCATGCACTTTATTTTATTTAATTATTGTTAACCATGTTAGTTGTAAAGTGGTTGTAAAGAAACTACGAAATGACGATATCATCTCGTGAAATTTGTCTTCTAAATGCCTCATTCAAATTTGTCAAAGGGACTAATTGTTTTAATTTTATTATTCCCCTGGGCTCAGAAGCACATTCCCATTTTACTCGGTTCTCTGAAATCCTATTCAACTGGCTCTGCTTTTATTTCCTCCTGACACTTGATCTCCTCCATGTCACACCCACAGCCACGCAAAACTGAGCGTTTCTCATTTAGGTTCAACTTGAGGCCATGTTGTGTGACGCCACCCAAACATCTCCTCAGAGTGTATTCAATCCATCTCCGTTTTCTTCGGCCTGTTTGTTAGTCCACAGATCCAAGGTTGTTTCATGGTCAGAGTTTCTCACTGTTAATTCTTTCTGGCCTGTCATACAGTCTTCAGCACGGAGCAGAGTAGACAGCTATTGGTGAAAGTCTAGAGCAGCCTGTTGGAAATGCGCGCCAAGTCTTTGAATGATACAGAAGCGCTGACTGACTTCACGTTAGTGTTGGATATTTGGATCTTGTTCTGAATATGGTAACTGCAATCTCTTCAAGATTCTAGAAATACCTATGACATATTAAGAGGAAATAGTAAAAGGAGGCAAAACTGACTTGGCGTTTATTCAATTTTACCATATTCAGTTTCGCCAACTTATTCAATCTGTTTACCGTTATCAACAACTGTCTTCGTTCTATACTCAAGATCAGATGGCCGGAAAGAACAAGAACCAACAAGAAACTATGGGAACAAACAAAACAAGAACCAATCGCCCAACAAATATGCAGGAGAAAGTGGAGATGGATTGGACACTCGCTGAGGAGGCCGCTGGGTGACATCGAGCGTCAGGCCAGTGCTCAAGTGGAACCCTGGAGGGAAGCGGCGAGTAGGACGTCCAAGGGTGACATGGAGGAGATCGTGTGAGGAGGAATTGAAACAGTATGGATTGACATGGATGCAGGTGAAAAGTACAGCAGAAGACAGAAGCAAGTGGAGGCGTGTAGTTGAAGCCCTATGTTCCACTAGGAACCCAAGGGAACAATAATAATACAATAATAATTCAATCAGTTGCCACAATGTTTTATTGTTTTTAATTTTCTTCACTATTTAAAATAAGTTTATCGTGTATGACAAATCGAAACATCTAAACTTATTCCATTTCTTTTGCTGTTGAAGTCAAAGTTGACTCAACTGATAAAATATTGTGTCGAAGCATTCGAAATATTCCTCATCCTCAGAATAATTCGACTGGGGTGTAAAAATGACGAGTAGTATGGAGAATCCCTCCCTCTTGGACGATCTATTTATAATAATATAATATACTTATTAAGACACATCAACTAACTTTTCCCCTAGACTGTGCACCGGTTATTTGACATTTGCATATCACACGTTGATTATCGACCTTTATTATTGGTGTGTTGACAATGTGTTGTTTAACGATATGAGTTTGTTCGAATGAATGAAGGTGATTCTGATCCCCGGGACTGCCTATGGTGGGAAGCCTTGGTGTATGATTCTTGTGGACAACAAAGCTGTTGATCCCACCTTGTTTAGGAATATTCTCCTCTTCGATTTTAAAATGCATTTTACAGTTGAACTTTGTTGATGCAATTTTGTCTTATAGTGTTTGTTTTGCATTTAGAAACCTACATTGCCTGCCTGTATAGATAGCTGCCTCACGGAACTGTTGAGGTAAATTTGAGTTTGATGTTTAATAGAACCGCTAAGATTTTGGAGGATAATCGTCTTTTCCCCGCCTTTGAAACTTTTCGTGATAGTGTGTGTCTCAACGAAGTTTTGTCCGCTATACAGTAGAATGTAGAGAGGTCAGTTTCTTGCGTTCAGACTACACATAACCGAATAAATTTTGTCATTACATGGAGACCACCAGTTCGAGTTTCGCTATGACATAGTTTTACATTCTACCCAGAATCACCCCTATCCCGATCAGTTGACCATAGTATGTCAGCTCAAGGCTATCGATGACAATCTGACTGACAGCTTTGAAGTTCCTTTGGAGATGGTGGTGTCGTTTTCACGGGGATAGGTGGTTGGTAGCTCCTGCGTTCTACCTTCTCTCATTTCTTGGACTTAATACTGGTCGGGTAGGATTAAGAGTACATCATTATATGCAATTAAATAATAGAGAATAAAAAGAAAGTTGCAGCGAAGAAAATTTTCTCTTCGACGAAGTCACCGTCAACTAAGCTGTACATTCGTGTATTTATAATATATGGGTAGGAAAGCTCTAGAATAATTTCTGGTCAAGGGTCAAATTAATAAAATTACAATCAAGAATTAAAATGCCATAATAAACAGGGGCGAGGGGCGGATAAAACTCAAACAAAGTGCCATCATAATTACTAAGAAGACTGACACATTGCGCAATTAGACAGGATGTTTGGCTAAAAAATCTAATGGGATCATAACTAATGCAACGAATAATTGTTTCTGCAATCTGAGATTAAATATGTAGAAATAATAAAATGACAAAATAGACAGCAAGTTCAGATATGAAAATATGATAATGTAAATAGGAGGGATTAAGAAAAACCTAAAGTAACATGAATAAACAGGAAGTTTGGATAACAAAGCCAATGGGATAGTCACTATTAGAAGAATTACCTGTTTATGATGGCCACGACAGGGACAAGGGCTGAACGTATTTTTTCTGGATACATAGTGTGGGTCCGAGCCTTTGGATGGTTAGTGCCTCGGCTATGCCCAGATGTCTTGATTTTACTCCCTTTGATAGGTTTGATGGAATCTTGTATATTATTTTGAAGGAATATAATGATATATTATATAAATAATAATTGTATATGTGTAAACTTATGTATATTATAAATGGGATTGTAAAGTTGTTTTTGAGAATGAAATCTGCGAAAAGATTATTAGTTATCTGTTTGCTGAACTTCCTGTGTCTTTTCTCTCTGCTGTTCTGATGTGTATTTTTCCTGATCTGAAAATGAATTTAGTTGCATAGTGAGTTCTGCTAAGTGCCGACCTGAGTCCTTAATTAGTAATCAAACTTGGTGATCACTCCTAAATGGTAAGGATATTTATATAAACATCCTTTTTGGGAGCTGAGTGGATCAGTGGAACCGCTTATTTGACACTTTTTTAACGTTTAAAGAATTTCATAATAATAATCTACTTTATTCCAAAAGAACAGTACCTATAATACAGAATGGAATTCTCAGCATTTGTCACAATATCTTGCATCTGATTTACTCAAAATATAGATAAAATTAACCACAGGAACTTCCCCACATTTACAGTAGGAATAATGTCAAAAATGTGCACAGTATGAGAATAATAACTATAATGATAGTAATAATAACAGTCGGCTTGTTCCAGACACTTTTGTCCATACAGTATGGACAATATAGCATGTTACAGAGAGTACTGAATCTAATGTTCTCTTGACCGAGAATGATGAGGGGAAAAACAAAAATATAACAGCTATTGCAGAGCTTAAATGATGTTTACAATTATGGTAAAAATTGGGAGAACTACTAATATAAGACGAATAATAATAGTAAAACTTGTTGGTATAAGGATGGGGAAAATTGTTCATTGAACTAGTGGAAAGAAGGTTAGCTAGTTAGTTAGTTCGTGTCTGACACTATTTTCATCATATAAAATACATGCCACCAAATATGGTATTGTGGAGATTTTATGCTTAGACGTGAGTGCACAAAGTCTTTTGAAATGACTTTTTGTCCTATCTGAGGAGGAGATGCAAGGTGAAATCTGTGGGTAAAGTGGATGCTCACAGTCTGACAAAATCCCTTGAGCAGATTTTTGGCATGAAATTAAGTGTCTATCAATGATGATGTCAACAATACGGTCTAACTGGATACCACCACTCATCCTCTACCGACAGTCTTTACAGTTCTACGAAGTATGACTTAGTCTTTTTTAAGCAATCCAGGAAAGGATAAGTAGGGGTGAACAATAAAGGAGAATAGGTAAGATGCACGAAAGTTGACAAACTGTAATCGGAGGAGGGGTTGGTTGAGTTATGCCTGAGTGCCTTAACTTCTTAATGTAAAGTGTCAGACGGAATATTTTACTGGAAATCTCTAGGACATGAGAAGACCAGGATAGATCAGAAGAAAGAATTATTCCAAGATACCTAAGGTCAGACTTGATTTCTATATCACTGTCATCAATTTTACAATGGTCATGAGAATTAACAGCTTTATTTAACTTTCTTTTACATCGGAAACTGAAATTAACAGTCTGATATTTAGAAGGACTTAGTTTAAGATCATTAGACAAAGACCATTTCCTGACTCTTGGTAAAGAGTTGCTCATCTTAGTACACGATATTTGTTATGTAATAATATTTCACTGAGGTTTCATATTTCTCTTTCAATGGCATCCTCTGTACGCACATGTTGAATGCATCGGAACAAGCAAATAACTCATAGTTATCATGCTCGGAATTGATGAATGCTACAATGATCTATACGATCATGCTGGTATCAATCAATCAGAAAATCAATAAATCAAATACAAGTGGATTATCAATCAATGCATTTTTATTGACATCTGAATAGTGACAGTCGGTGTTGGCCTACTGATTATGTCATAGTGTGAAATGTTGTGCAGATATTGTAACATTTCATTTCTGTCTGGTAGTATCAAGTTTCCATTTCATTGTTCTGTCATAACTTCGTTGTAGGCGGCATTCATCAAATATATATACACGAGCACACACACGCATGCATAGAGAACTTGACTATAATAACAGTGTGGTGTCTGCCTACGCTGACGAAAGGTCAGATGTGAAGGTGTTGGAAGAGTGTTTTAGTTAACTAGTATACAATAATCAAAATTTCTCAGTAGTCCATTGATCTCCATGCCAACCATCCTATTGCAATCAATTATTGATCTTGCGCCTAAAAAGAAACTGCACATTAACTTGGATTTCAGGGGAGATTTAACAAGAGATATTCTCAAGAGAAGGATCACATCATCTCTGAGAAGAACATTCTTTGTAGTAACGCTGAGAATAGCGTTCTCCAGTAGCCGCCCAATGATCTGCAGAAGCCTCAAGGACAAAATCCCGCAGCTGACCACTTTTATGTGCATGCATATCAGTTCACCTGCTGCTGTGGAGCCAACCAGGTACATCGGTCGTTCGACGCGCACCCTGTCCAAGAGGATTCAAGAACACTATCCAGCATGGTTGCGAAAAGGCAATAGTGGTGCAATAAGGAGTGCGATAATTGAACACCTACCTGGTTAACACTGATCATTCCATCTCAACAAACGCCTCGTGCTTCAAAGTAATCTACAGAGTCACGAATAACCTACCACAGGGCGATACGGTTTCGTCTTCTTTGTATCGCTGAAGCTCTGGCCATTCACATAGAAAAGCCGGAGCTATACATACAAAAGAGAATTACTCAACCACTTCTATTATCATAGTAACAACCGTTTTGATTTGATTTTTGATTTTGATGACTTAATTTTGTTTCTTTGCCTGTTCTTTAATTGCTTATGATTCTTGTATTCACTTAGAGCTCTTACGTAATTTCGTATTATCTACTTTGTTCCTATGTGTATCCTGAGTAAAACTCACTCATCAAACTATTCATATTATTACATAACTTCTTTTTAACAACTGTTTGTGACAACTCATCACCTTTGTTACTACCCTAATTTCATTAACACCTAATTTTCTTGACTGATTTTGTATTACTTAACTCCAATTATCAATCTTCACCTGTTTAGTTAAATAACCAATTGTATTTTTTTTGACAAACTTAATGTACACATACATACAAAATAATTCACATATAACTGCGATTATACAACTAAGAAAATGAATTCGCCGCCGAAAAGTGACTTTTCGCTGAACTACATGTTTTGTTTTCATTAATTATTAATCTCTCCCAGGACCACATTAGTTATATTAGATTTTAAAACTGTTATCTTATCCCATCATCCTATTGTATGGTTATGTATAACTGTGCATACAGTGTTACAGCTGGCCTATGCTGCAGATTTCTTACATTATCAGAGTCAAGCAATCTAGAGTTGGCTAGGTCCTCATACTCCGCTAGTCTGACTGACCTAGTTCTACTACTAATTTGACTTGACAATCATTCCTGCAGGGTAGCAGATAAACTAAATTTTCTTTTTGTATGCAGAGTTCAGGATTTAGCAGATGAATTGCCATTGCTTCTGCGATGTGGAGAAGTTTGATCCGTACACTTTTAGCAAGATCGCTTTGTATTCTGTAGATAATTTTGAAGTTTATTTGTGGTTTGACTTGGTGTCCAGAGTCGATCAAATGTTCAAGGATCGAACTGCGGGTTTATATAGCGAAGTCTTTTTGGAGCACTGGGTGTGGGCGGCTTCTCTAAGTCTGGGTTTCATTGATTTTGTGATAAATCTTTCTGGATAGCCATTTTGAAGGAGGATTTATCACAAAATCAGTGAAACCCAGTCCAGAGAAGCCGCTCGCACACAGTGCTCCAAAAAGACTTCTCTATATGAACCTACAGTTCAATGGAGACCAATCTACAGAAATAGTGAGAAATCGGCTCTCCCGCTCATTGAAGAAAACCTCCTTTGCAGCTGAATTACGGCTGACGTTCTCAACGAGACCAATGATTCGCATGAACGTGAAGGATAAGCTACCGCTGTTAGCCTCATCTATGTCCATCTACCAATTAACCTGCTCGTGTGGAGCCAGGTATATCGGCCGTACTCAGCGTTCGCTATCCAAACGCGTCAACGAACATTTACCTTCATGGTTTTATAAAGGAGAAAACCGATGCTCCCGCAGCTCGATCCTTGAACATTTGATCGACTGTGGACACCAAGTCAAACCACAAATAAATTTTTTTGTTTAATTGGTTCTACAGGATCGTTTAGACGACAAAGCTTGTTTCTAATTCAATTTGTAGGTTTGACTGTCACACTTTTATTCCTGCCTGTATTGTTAAGAATTATACGCATGTTTTCAGGGATCTCTTCTTTGTGTGGAAGTTCTACTAATGACTTAAATTCCTTAATGTTGGGGTTGTCATCATTCACAGGAAGCTCGTAAAACCACCTTTCCTTAACTTGGAGATCCCTACTGCATTGTAATAATTTGATAATTTCTCTTTCGCAGCCCGAAAACCTTTTACAATCTACCACTGTCATTTTAACCATCTTTAATTGTTGTATTGATTTTCTTCTTAGTTATATCTGATTTAATAATTCCCCTTGTAGCATTAAGAACACAATATTCAGCGAAGAGACTCTTTTCAACGAATTCATTATCAAGCTGTACAATCGTATATCAATATGATTTTTAAGAAATTATATCCGGTGAGGGAACTGAATCAAAAGCGTGAACACACGAAATAATTATAGTAGTAGTATGAAATGCAATTAAAATATTTGTGATTATAATCATAGTTAAATGTCAAGTAGCAAAGCAAATTAATGTCATATATAGAATAATACATAAGGTGTATAAATGTTGGAAAAGGGCACATAATTATAGGATTCGTAGATTAATATAAAATGTTACGTAACATGGTAAGAAATTTGATAAGATAGAATTCAATATTGTAAAACAATAATTTTGAATTTAGAATGACAAATAGTACAAGCGGGAACATTTCAGAGTGAGAATAGTAATAATAATAATCGTAGTACTGAGGAAAAGGTACATAGAATAAATAAATAAACAAAATAAATAAATAAATGTCTATCCCTCTACGGCCAAGGCAGAATTAGGGATTGTACATACTTCTTTTGTGCAGCATAAAGGTCTGGCTTAAAGTCATGAATTGCCAAGGCCTCAGCTGTCTTTAGAAGTCTGTAACGAAGAAAACGCGGGAAGTTAACATGGATTCGGTAGATGATCTTAAAATCATGGTCAGGGTTGACAGAGTGACAGGAGTTAATCAGGTGTTCTAGAATAGAGCTTCGCACACACTTCCTTTGTCCCTTGTGAAACTGTGCTCGAATATGCTCACGTATCCGTGTGGAAATCGTGTCCTCTGACTACCTCCAATATACCTTGCTCCACAAGAGCAGGTGAACTGATAGATGCACATGGAGGCGGCCTTATCTGATTGTCATTTTAGCTTCCAAGAGTTACTTTGTAAGAATTCGGTTTGTTTCAAGTATGGTCATGGTAGATAGCTGTTAGAGAACCACTGGAAACCTACAGAGATTACTGGATAGCTATTTCATGCTAGTTTAAGACTCTACCATAGTGCACATCAGGGGTCTTCAGGCGAAGAAGACAAATTCGTCGACCATGCAGTCAGTTAGTCCCCGAATTCAATAACCCATGAGTTTTAACATGAAAATTTTAACCTAAAGTTCCCAAGTTCGATCCCTGATGGGGTCATGGGTAGTGTGCACCTTTGGACAGTCCTAAATTAGGATGAAACAACTGTCCAGTACTCTTTTATAGTTTTTCAACGGTTCTCTTTAACTGATGTCAGCTTATAATTAATCTTGTAACCATAATTTCCCTGAGTTGCTATATACAATTAAAACCTTAGACCGTTTATTACTTTCTCTTGTTTTGTGTACCCCTTCCCCACCCTGCTTTATACTTTCTAATGTACATGAAATGATGATTTGAACGGAACGAAATCATGATGCCTACATTTTAGACGCCTTAATTTATAATATCTCTCCCTCTAATCATCCTAACAATGAAGTATGTAACCTTCTCAAGTTTCATCAAGGATTACGGAATATACACATTGGGTCATAGGAGTTAATAAAAAGACAATTGCAGCGAAGAAAATTTTCTTTTCGACGAAGTCATCATCTAGGCTGTACATTCGTGTATTTATATCAAATGGATAGGAAAGTTCCAGAATAATTTCTGGTTAGGGGTCAAATTAATAAAAAATTACAATTAGGAATTAAAATGACATAACAAACAGGGGGGATGGGTGAAACTCGAACAAACTAGCATTATAATAACTAAGAAGATTGACATTGTGCAATTGGGGGTTAGAAATGTAGAAATAACAAAATATACAGGATGTTTGGATAAAAAACTAATATGATGAATAATTGTTTATGCAATCAGGGATTAAATATGTAGAAATAGTAAAGTGACAAAATAAACAGGAAGAGTGGGTATGAAAATATGGTAGTGTAAACAGGGTTTAAGAAAACTTAAAATAACATGAATAAACAGGAAGTTTAGATAAGAAAGGTGATGAGATTGTCATTACTAAAAAATTTTTACCTGTTTATGATGGCCATGGTAGGGAGAGGGGTTGGACGTAATTCTTTTGGATACAAAGTGTGGGTTTGAGCTTTTGGATAGCTAGCGCCTCAGCTATGCCCAGATGTCTTGATTTGATTCCCTTTGATAGGTTTGATTGAATTTTGTATATTACTTTGAAGGATTTTTCGAAAGGCGCTGAATGTCCTGAGTTGACCAGATGTTCTGTCACTGAACTGTATACACGTTTTCGGTCTCCTTTTACTAGCCAGGCTGGGTAGTGTTCACGAGCGCGTTTTTCAAGTCGGCGCATGGTACGGCCGATGTACTCAGCTCCACAAGAGCAAGTAAACTGGTATATGCACGTTGAGGTGGCCCAATGCGACGGCTTGTCTTTCACGTTCTGGCTGAACAGTTTCTTGCAAGAAAACGTCAGTCGTAGGCTCGCGGCGAAGTATGTTTTCCTTAGGGATTTGCAGAGACGTTTGCGAAGGATTTCTGCTTCGATATCACCTTTGAATTCTAGATTAAGCAGAAGTGTTTTCTTTGGAACGGATTGGACTTGTTCTGAAGTCTTAGTCTTAGATTTGAGATTTCTGTCTATGAACGTGGGCGGGAAACCGTTTTCCATCTACTTGGAATGGACAATTGATCAACTTTCAAAGCTTCGTTCCCCTAAGCAGAAAGAGGAACCTGATATATGCTCTTTCCTCGAGGATTCGGAAGATATGCAGCGAGGAAGTGATTGAAGAAGAACTGCGTAATCTCCGAAAAACCTTGATGGAAAACCACGCAAAACTCAGCTTTTCTCATTTAGGTTCAACTTGAGGCCATGGTGTGTGATGCCACCCAAACATCTCCTCAGAGTGTATTCAATCCATCTCCGCTTCCTTCAGCCTGTTTGTTAGTCCATAGATCCAAGGTTGTTTCATGGTCAGAATTTCTCATTGTTAATTCTTTCTGGCCTGTCATACAGTCTTCAGCACGGAGCAGAGTAGACTGCTATTGGTGAAAGTCTAGAGCAGCCTGTTGGAAATGCGCGCCAAGTCTTTGAATGAAACAGAAGCGCTGACTGACTTCACGTTAGTGTTGGATATCTGGATCTTGTTCTGAACACGGTAACTGCAATCTCTTCAAGATTCTAGAAATACCTATGAATTATTAAGGCAAAATAGTAAAAAGAGGCAAAACTGACTTGGCGTTTATTCAATTTTACCATATTCAGTTAAGCCAACTTATTCAATCTGTTTACCTTTATCAACAACTGTCTTCGCTGTATATTGAAGGTCAGATGGCCGGAAAGAATCACCAACAAGAAGCTATGGGAAGAAACAAAACAAGAACCAATCGCGCAACAAATATGCAGGAGAAAGTGGAGATGGATTGGACACTCACTGAGGAGGCCACTGGGTGACATCGCGCGTCAGGCCAGTGCTCGAGTGGAACCCTGGAGGGAAGCGGCGAGTGGGACGTCCAAGGGTGACATTGAGGAGATCGTGTGAAGAGGAGTTGAAACAGTATGGATTAACATGGATGCAGGTGAAAAGTACAGCAGAAGACAGAAGCAAGTGGAGATGTGTAGTTGAAGCCCTATATTCCACTAGGAACCCAAGGGAAAAATAATAATACAATAATAATTCAATCAGTTGCCACCATGTTTTATTGTTTTTAATTTTCTTCACTATTTAAAATAAGTTTATCGTGTATGACAAATAGAAACATCTAAACTTATTCCATTTCTTTTGCTGTTGAAGTCAAAGTTGACTCGACTGATAAAATATTGTGTCGAAGTATTCGAAATATTCCTCATACTCAGAATAATTCCACTAGGGTGTAAAAATGACGAGTAGTTTGGAGAATCCCTTCCTCCTGGACGATATATTTATAATAATATCATATACTTATTTAGACGTATCAACTAACTTTTCCCCTAGACTGTGTACCGGTAATTTGAAATTTGCATATCACACGTCGATTTTTGACCTTTATTATCGATTGCCTGTGTATTCACTTGTTTCATCTGTAATTGTAATACTTCTCTTTGTGATTGTGTGCGTGTACATTGACAATGTTTTGTTTAACGATGTCAGTTTTATTGAGTGAATGAACCTGATTCTGACCCTCTGGACTGACTGCGGTAGGATGCCTTAGTGTATGATTCTTGTGGACAACAGAGCTTTTGCCCCCACCTTGCTTAGGAATATTCTACTCCTCGACTCTAAGCTACTTTTTACAGTTGAACATTCCTTAACTAATTTTGTCTTACAGTACTTGTTTTGTATTTAGAAACCTACATTACCTGCCTGTATAGCTAGCTGCCTGACTCATGGTACTACTGAGGTGAATTTGAGTCTTAATGTTATTATTGTTGTTTTATACAACCGCTAAGATATTAAAGAATAATCGTATTTTCCCTGCTTTTCGAATGTTTCGTGATAGCGTGTGTCTCAACGAAGTTTTGTCAGCTATACAGTAGAACGTCGTGATCAGTTTCTTGTGTTCAGACCACATATAACCGGATAAATTTTGTCATTATATGGAGACCACTAGTTCGAGTCTTACTATGATGTAGTTTTACATTCTACCCCAAATCACCCCTATCCCGATCAGTTGACCATAGTATGTCAGCTCAAGGCTATCGATGACAATTTGAATGTTAGTATTGGCGACTGTTTTGTCAACTCATTCATCGTGGCTACACACAATTATTATTATCGTTATTTTCATTTGTTTGAGTTCATAGGGAAATACAGAACTTCATTCTTGAGCTTTGAAGTTCCATTGGTGATGGTGTTGTCGTTTTTACGGGGGGAGGGTTTGCTAGCTACTGCGTTCTGCCTTCTCTCATTTCCTGGGCTTAATACTGGTCGGGTGGGATTAAGAGCACATCATTATATGCAATTAAATAATGGGAAATAAAAAAGAAAGTTGCAGCGAAGAAAATATTCTCCTCGACGAAGTCTGTACATTCGTGTACTTATGATAAATGGGTGGGAAAGTTCCAGAATAAGTTCCGGTCAAGGGTCAAATTAATAAAACTACAATTAAGAATTAAAATGCCATAATATATAGGGGGGCGGATAAAACTCAAACAAAGTAGCATCATAATTACTGAGAAGATTGACATATTGTGCAATTAGGGGTTAGAAATGTAGAAATAACAACAATAGACAGGATGTTTGGATAAAAAATCTAGTGGGATCATAACTAATGTGATGAATAATTGTTTATGCAATCAGGGATTAAATATGTAGAAATAATAAAATGACAAAATAGACAGGAAGTTCGGATATGAAAATATGGTAGTGTAAATAGGGATTAAGAAAACCTAAAAACAAAATGAATAAAGAGGAAGTTTGGATAAGAAAGGCAATGGGATAGTCACTATTAGAAGAATTACCTGTTTATGATGGCCATGGCAGGGACAATGGTTGAACGTATTTCTTTTGGATACATGGCGTGGATTTGAGCTTTTGGATGGCTAGTGCCTCGGTTATGCCCAGATGTCCTAATTTTACTCCCTTTGATAGGTTTGATGGAATCTTGTATATTATTTTGAAGGAATATAATGATATATTATATATTATGATATATTATATAAATAATAATTGTATATATGTAAACTTATGTATATTATAAATGGGATTGTAAAGTTGTTTTTGAGAATGAAATCTCCAAAAAGATTGTTGGTCATCTGTTCGTTGAACTTCTTATTCTTTTCTTTCAGCCGTTCTAATGTCTATTTTTCCGGATGTGAAAATGAATTTAGTTGCATAGTGAGTTCTGCTTAGTGCCGCCCTGAGTCCTTGTTTACTAATCAGACTTGGTAATCACTCTTATATGATAGGGATATATATATACATATTTATATATATATAAACATCCTTTTGGGGAGCTGAGTGGATCAGTGGAACCGTTTATTTGACACTTTTTTAACGTTTAATGAATTTCATAATAATAATAATCTACTTTATTCCAAAAGAACAGTACCTATAATACAGAATGGAATTCTCAGCATTTGTCACAATATCTTGCATCTGATTTACTCAAAATATAGATAAAATTAACCACGGGAATTTGTTCACATTTACAGTGGGAATAATGTCAAAAACGTGCACAGTATAAAATGAGAATAACAACTCTAATAATAGTAACACCTTTGGGTTTGTTTCAAACAATATTATCGATACAGTATGGAAATCTCAGCATGTTATAGAGTACTGAATCTAATGTTCTCTTCATATAGAATAGTGAGGGGAAAATATTTTAAAAAATAACACTAATTACAGAGCTTAAATGGTGTTTACAATTATGGAAAAAATTGGGAGGACTGTCAATATAAAAGTAATAATAACAGTAAAACCTGTTGGTATAAGGATGGAGAAAATTGTTTATTTACTAGTGGAAACAAGGTTAGCTAGTTAGTTAGTTCGCTCCTGACACTATTTTCATCATATAAAATACCTGCCACCAAATATGGTATTGTGGAGATTTTATGCTTAGACGTGATTGCATAAAGTCTTTTGAAATGACTTTTGTCCTATCTGAGGAGGAGATGCAAGGTGAAATCTGTGGGTAAAGTGGATGCTCACAGTCTGACAAAATCCCTTTGGCAAATTTATTATATGAAATTAAATGCCTATCAATGATGATGTCAACAATACGGTCTAAATGGATACCGCCACTCATCCTCTACCGACAGTCTTTACAGTTCTACGAAGTATGACTTAGTCTTTTTTAAGCAATCCAGGAAAGGATAAGTAGGGGTGAACAATAAAGGAGAATAGGTAAGATGCACGAAAGTTGACAAACTGTAATCGGAGGAGGGGTTGGTTGAGTTATGCCTGAGTGCTTTAACTTCTTAATGTAAAGTGTCAGACGGAATATTTTACTGGAAATCTCTAGGACATGAGAAGACCAGGATAGATCAGAAGAAAGAATTATTCCAAGATACCTAAGGTCAGACTTGATTTCTATATCACTGTCATCAATTTTACAAAGGTCATGAGAATTAACAGCTTTATTTAACTTTCTTTTACATCGGAAACTGAAATTAACAGCCTGACATTTGAAAGGGTTTAGTTTAAGACCATTACACAAAGACCATTTGCTCACTCCTGATAGATAGTTGCTATTTAATAATACTTCACTGAGGTTTCATATTTCCCCTTCAATGGTATCCTCTGTACGCACATGTTGAATGCGTCTGAACAAGCAAAGAACTCATGGTTATCATCCTCGGAACTGATGAATGCTGCGAACATGCTGGTATCGATCAAACAATCAATAAATCAAACTGGAGTAGGTTATCAATCAATGCATTTTTATTGGCATCTGAAAAGTGACAGTCACTTTTGGCCTACTAATTATGTCATAGTGTGAAAAGGTGTACAGATATTGTAACATTTCATATCTGTTTGGTAGTATCAAGTTTCCATTGCGTCGGTCTATCATAACTTCGTTGTAGGCGGCATTCGTCATATATATACCCACACACTCTCACGCATAAAGCACTTGACTATAATAACGGTGTGGTGTTTGCCTACGTACATTGAATAACTAAATAAATAAAATAAATAAATAAACGTCTATCCCTCTACGGCCAAGGCAGAATTAGGGATTGTACATACTTCTTTTGTACACAAAGGTCTGGCTTAAAGTCATGAATTGCCAAGGCCTCCTCTGTCTTTAGAAGTCTGTAACGAAGAAAACGCGGCAAGTTAGCGTGGATTCGGTAGATGATCTTAAAATCATGGTCAAGGTTGGCAGAGTGACAGAAGTTGATCAGGTGTTCTAGAATAGAGCTTCGCACACACTTCCTTTCTCCCTTGTAAAACCATGCTGCTGGAATATGTTCTCGTATCCGTATGGAAATCGGCGTTCTCTGGCTGCGGCCAATGTACCTTACTCCACAACAGCAGGTGAACTGATATAGATGCACATGGAGGCGACCTTATCTGATTGTTAATTTAGCTTCTAAGAGTTAGTTTGTGAGGATCTGATCTATTTCAATTTTGATCACGGTAGATATCTGTTAGACAACCATCGGAAACCGACAGGGAGTACTGGACAGCTA
>OX235275.1:64253270-64275815 GCA_944472155.2 Trichobilharzia szidati | reverse complement strand
CATATTGTTACTTCGTTTCTAATATACTACTTATATCGGATTATAAGTAGCACTCACCACACAACTTTCCAAACAAGCGGATTAGTCTACACCCCCCCCCCCCCCTTATCATCATTTATTACAACTTTCTAAAGCTTTTCAACTTCAATTGGCATATTTATGATGTTAAATACATATTTTTGTGATATAAATATCATCATCATCATGAATAGACATTTCCACCCAGAGAAAGACAACCTACTTAATCATTTGCTTTTAGGCGTACGTATTTGTGTATTTGTGTGTGTGTATGCCTTCCTTCATTTGATATGATTAAGTATCCATGTTACATACACATACACACACACAAATTCGCATATTGTTCACGCAGGCAGGTTACAATGAATCATCATCTTGCCATAGTCTTATCACTACTGCCTATGACCTTAACTTCAAGGTCATACAGATACACACCCAAAGCTGTTGTATACAGCAAGCGTATACTTATCGATCGTAAACAGTCAGCCAGCCAGGCAGCCAGCCAGTCATATATTACTACTACTACTACTGCTAATGTACAGTTGACATTTGAAAGGCTACTTCTATTTTCTATTTGTCGACAGTGAAATGTCGATTGTGAAAACAAAGAAATCTTTTGCAGAATAAAACTTTTAGATCATATTATCAATTTTTCTTTTACTTTTTAAATATAAAAAGGTTTCAAAAGAAAAAGCTTATAAAAATCATATCATTCTTGGCCTCGGAATTGCGTTGGTGGCACAGCGGTAGAGTGCTCGCCGACAACCACTCAGGTGGTTTGAGGTTCGATCCCTGGCCACCAACGTACTCCTTTACCTCACTAAGCCAGTAATATGACTGGTAAAGAGGGAAGGTTGGGTGGGGGCATGAGGCTAACAAACTCATCCCGTAAAAGTAGACACTACTGCTACCGAAACTTCGAAGGCTTTTAGAATTTTTAATATATTTGTGAGTTGAAGTTTCTGTAGCAATTTGGTTAAGTTTTGGGGGTGGAGTTGCTAGTACTACGCTCCAACCCTCCCTCTTTATCCGGGCTTGGGACCGGCTACAAAACTAGTGAAATAGTAATCTAGGCGAGGTTAAAGGAGTGCGTTGGCCGGGGATCCAACCCCGGACCACGTGCATGGTAGGTGAGCGTCCTAACCTCTATGCCACCGACGCACAAGCCTCAAAGACAGGACTCCAGGTGAACAAAGACAAGATGGAGGTTATGAAAATAACCAACCAACAACAGCAACATCAGCAACATCCAACGCCAATCACCATCAACGGGAGGGATTTGAAAGAGGTTACTTCATTCACTTATCTAGGGAGCATTGTCTCAACTACAGGAGGAACGGACGAGGATGTCAAATCGAGAATCGGGAAGGCGAGAAACACATTCATCAACCTGAAACCAATCTGGAAATCTTCGTCACTCAGCATCAACAACAAAATTCGGATTTTCAATACAAACGTCAATTCTGTTCTTCTATACGGATCAGAAATTTGGCCAGTGTGTCACAAAGAATATTTCCAACAGCCTGTTGCAGACCTTTATCAACAACTGTCTTCGCTTTATACTGAAGATCAGATGGCCGGAAAGAACAAGAACCAACAAGAAACTATGGGAACAAACAAAACAAGAACCAATCGCTCAACAAATATGCAGGAGAAAGTGGAGATGGATTGGACATTCGCTGAGGAGGCCGCTGGGTGACATCGCACGTCAGGCCAATGCTCGAGTGGAACTCGAAAGGGAAGCGGCGAGTGGGACGTCGGTCCAAGGGTGACATGGATGAGATCGTGTGAAGAGGAATTGAAACAGTATGGACTAACATAGATGCGAGTGAAAAGTACAGCAGAAGACAGAAGCAAGTGGAGACGTGCAGTTGAAGCCCTATGTTCCACTAGGAACCCAAGGGAACAATAATAAATAATAATACCGAAACTTCAAAAAAGCTCTTGCTTGAAGCCCTATATTCTACTAGGGGGAAAGTAAAGGAATAAAAGAATAACAATAAAGCGATCGCGAAATTGTTACTAAATTCGATTCCGTGTGGAATAAAAGACTTTAACAACACATTGCCATTTCATTTGGCTCTCTCTTGGTTCTTTTTGGCTTACTTGACGATTGTTCATAAGCTTTCATCTCTTCTTCACATCATTCCTATCTGCGTTGTACTCGAAGCGACACCTGACTCCTTGTTTCCTATTCGGGTTCCACTGAATGACCTGGTGAAGGATGTCATTTGGCGGTCTCCCCAGAGAGTGTCCGATCCAACTCCTTTTTTTTGCAACATATGTGTTGACCAATAGGTTCTCGATTGGTTTATTAAGAGAGGTTCCTATAGCTGATTCTTTCTGTCTGTTTTCGACATAGAACTTTCCACCGATGTGCAGCAGTTCAAGTCGCGACGCTCCCTCCATATAGCACACAAAGCAATAGAAGAAAGTAGAAGAAATGCAAAATAGAGACAGTAGACAGGGATATGAGACAAAAGGAATAGAATAATAACGAAGAACAATTTAGTTTCATTGGAAATCATGAGTCACAAGGAGTGGATGCATCTACGCCAGCCATTGAGAACGATTTTGAACCATGTCACCAATTGTTTCCAACCATTGGTTCTTAGCGTCCCGAGGACCTCAACCAAGTAGTTTACACCTCCCTATGTGGCTGGCTTAAACTAACAGTTATGGATTTTATTGATTGGTGCCATGTTTTGGTTTGACCGCCAATAGCTAGCTCTTTTCCAACCTTACCCTATGTCAGCTAACATTCCCCGTCGAGGAAGGTTTTGGCTAGACAAGCATGCGTAACACATGACGTAACCATCTCAGTCGATGTAATTTCACAGCCTCGTCGATTGATTTCCCCTCCCGCCTACCTAGCACTCGACGCCTAGCTTCAAGAATGCTCTCCTTATTATACCACTTCACACGCGAGATAGAACGCAGGCACCTATGATCAAAGACAGCTGGCCAGCCTTTTCATGTCTTCCACTCTCAATGGCCAGGTCTCACAGCCATAAAGGAGGACGGAGTGGACTGCTGAGCATTACACTAAGACCTTTGCTGATTCTTTACGACTGGCCAGGCATCTGATTTTCAGCAAAAAGTCACAGACGAAGGCAGATGTTGACAAAAGTTTGCCACCTGTTAGAAATCCTTTTCGTGACACAAAGGTCAAGTTTCTGACCCGTATAGAAGAAGTGACCTAACATTTGTGGTGAAAATTCGAATTTTGTTCTTCATGTTGAGTGCAGAAGATTTCCAATCTGATTTCAGTGTGTTGAAGGTATATCTTGGCTTTCCAATTCTGGCTCTGATGTCTTCATCAATTCCAATTGAGGCGGAGATGATACTCCCTAGATAAATGAAGGAAGTAACATCTTTCAAATTTATTCCTCTGATAGTAACTGGTGCTGGTTGTTGTTGCTGTTGGTTGGTTGTTTGGTTGGTTATCCTCATCATATCCGTCTTCTCTATGTTCACCTGAAGTTTTGTCTTCGCTACCTGCTTCCTCAACCAGTTTGTTGGTTTTTTGTGACATCAGATATGGAAATAAGCAGAACAAACAATTCAGGGAAGACACTTTTCAGCGATGCTTTTGATAAGTCCATATTCAGGAAGAAAACACTTTCATACAACGAATTTAGACTTCAAATCATGACATTCCCCATCAGCACAAAGGTAACACTTTGCTATGACCAAGGCAAAGAAAAAGGGGTTAAACAGAACGTTTTTGAATACATAGTTTGAGGTTTTGTCCATTTATAGCTACAACTTCGGCTAAACATAAATGCAGAAAGTGTAAACTTTTATAGAGGTTGAAGTTTGCGTTGTAGATAACTTTGAAGGATAAATTGTATACGACTGAATGATCCAACTTAATAGAGTGTTTACAGGTAGAAGATTTTATCGTTTAATGCTCGCTCGCCTTTCACCAACCAAACTCAATAAAGTTGAACTATGCGTTTCCGGATAATACGCTGACAACGTCCAATGTAATCCGCTCTACAGGAGCATGTGAAAGAGCAGATGCACACAGACGTGGACATACGTGGTAGCTTATGCTTAACGCATTACCTAATCATACGTGGAGAATTTGTTTAGAGGGATTTGATTCGTTTCAAGTTTGACCACGGTTTAATGTCAGTTTGAGAATCATTGAAAACCAGGGAGTACTGAACAGCTTTTTCATCCTGGTTTCAAAGCCTTCAGTAGTACGCACCTGGTCCTGGGTTTTGAACCCAGGACCTTCCGGTTGTAAGGCAATCTCGTAGACTATTCAGCTAATATTCACCGGCCACTGAGTCGGGTCACAGTAGGTAAATGGTCTACGAATTTGAGCTGTAACTGTAAGCTCCTGGGTTTGCAACCTAGTGGGTTATTATTATTCATGTTCCCCTGTGTTCCTAGTGAAACATAGGGCTTCAACTGCACATCTCCACTTGCTTCTCTCTTCTGCTGTACCTTTCACTTGCATCCATGTTAATCCATACTGTTTCAGCTCCTCTTCACACGATCTCCTCCATGTCACCCTTGCACGTCACACTCGCCGCTTCCCTTTCGGGTTCCACTCGAGCAATGGCCTGATGCGCGATGTCACCCAGCGGCCTCCTCAGCGAGTGTCCAATCCATCTCCACTTTCTCCTGTTTATTTGTTGAGCGATTGGTTCTTGTTTTGTTTCTTCCCATAGTTTTTGATCTTGGGTATAGAGCGAAGACAGTTGTTGATAAAGGTCTGCAACAGGCTGTTGGAAATATTCTTTGTGACCCGCCGTCAAGTTTCTGTTCCATCCGTATAGAAGAACTGACTGACTTGACGTTTGTATTGAAAATCCGAATCATTTTGTTGTTGATGCAGGCTGAGTGACGAAGATTTCCAGATTGGTTTCAGGTTGATGAATGTGTTTTTCGCCTTCCCGATTCTCGATTTGACATCCTCGTCTGTTCCTCCTGTAGTTGAGACAATGCTCCCTAGATAAGTGAATGAAGTAACCTCTTTCAAATCCCTCCCGTTGATGTTGATTGGCGTTGGATGTTGCTGTTATTGTTGTTGTTGGTTGGTTGAATATTTTCATAACCTCGGTCTTGTCTATGTTCACCTGGAGTCCTGTCTTTGCTGCTTCTTCGACCAGTTTGTCGGTTTTCGCTTGTAAGTCTTCGATTTTGTGTGACATCAAACATAAATCATCCGCGCGCGAAATCCAGGTCTTCTAAGTTCTTCACGTCGGTCCAGGATATATCTGTCTTCTCGTTTCCCACTGTCTGACGCATAATCCAGTCCACCACAATTAGGAATATCATTGGTGATAATAAGCACCTTTATCTGACTCCTATGTTTACTCCAAACGCCTCACTGAGTTTTCCGTTGTGGATCACTTGACATGTGGCGTTGTCGTACAGCTGCTGAATAAAGCTGATGAAACCTAGTGGGTGCTTACTACTAATGAGTCCTAAATTAGGAAGAAACAGATGTTCAGTACTTCAGCGCTGGTTTTCAATGGTTCACTCACTAATATCAATCTCTGATCATACTTGAAATAATTCATAATTCAGCTTGAGAATAGTGAGTGTAAGTCAGCTGCATAAAAAAGACGTTTGATACACGTCAATGGACAACTTTTAATCCCTTCAGAGATATTGTCACCTTTGAATGATGAACTCGCAAACAATGTCTTCTGAAGCTCTATGATTTACCTAGAAGCGGTTTCTTTCTTGGTGTTTCTTTCAACAAACCTTCTAGGATATCAACTACTTAAAAGTGTGTCGTTGCAAGGCTATCAAGTTCTTTATCAACCGTATGTACCCGCAGAGCAAAATTTTCCGAATTATGGAGTGCAGAGGATGGATAAGGTTTCCCTTTCTACCTTATTATTATTATTTCCTTTAATTCCTAGAGGAACATAGGGCTTCAGCCGTGCGTCTCCATTCCGTTCGGTTCTCTGCTAAAGTTTCCACCTGGCTCCAGGTCTACCCACATGCTTTCATCTCCTCTTATCAGCATGATCTCCCCCATGTCACCCTCTCACTGACAACCAACTCGCTGCTTCCCTTTCGGGTTCCATTCAAGGGCTTGTCTGGTGATGTCACTTGATGGTTATTTGTTTCACAATCGGTTATGGTTGGTTCGCTCATTGCCAGAGATCTCTGTTGCTGATCTTTTCTGGTTGGTCATGTAATCTTGAAAACTGAGAGGAGGCAGCTGTTGTTGAAGGTCTGTAGTTTGTTTGAGATGCTCTTTATGACGCGCAGTGCAAGTCTCTGATCCGTATGGTAGCACTGACTGACTTCACATTGGAGTTGAAAATCCGGATCTTATTTTTGATGCTGAGTACTGTTGTTCTCCACACAGAATTGAGAGTAGTGAAAGCTTGTCTTGCTTTTCCGATTCTTGCTTTGATATCCTTGTCAGTTCCGTCCGCCTTTAGTTGAAACGATGCTTCCCAGGTAGGTAGGTAGGTAAAAGAGGTTGTTTCTTTCAGGTTCCTTCCATTTATGCTGATTGTTGTCTGTTGTTGTTGTTGCTGTTGGTGGTGTTGCCCAGGAATCATTATCAACTCTGTTTTCTCTATGTTCACCTGAAGGCTTATCTCCTCTGGATGCTTCTTCTGCCAACTTGTTGCTTTTCACTTGCATGTCTTCCAGTTTGTGGGAAATCAGACATATATCATCGGCGAAGTCCAGATCCTCCAAGTTCTTTGTGTGAGTCCATTTCATGCCTGTTTCCTCATTGCCCGCTCTTTGTCGCATTATCCAATCTACTGCAATCAGGAAAATCTTTGGCGATAGTAGACAGCCTTGTCTTACTCCTGCTCTCACTTCGAAGGATTCCGTAATTTTCTCGTTGTGGATTACTTGGCATGCAGCATTGTCGTACAACTGTTGGATTATATGTATAATTGTTTGCTTGGGATGGACAGGAGCATAATGCCGCACCAGTTCTTGCATTGACTTAAGTCTCCTTTCGTTGACAGTTTGAATAAGTATCCTTTCTTTCACTCCTCAGGTACCTTGCCCTCTTTCCACACCTTCTCCAGTAGTGGCGTCATCAAGTCCGCTGTTGTCTCCGGGTTCATTTTCAATGCTTCTGCTGGAATTCCCTCTTGTCCTGCTGCTTTTCCAGCTTTTTAGCATCTTGATTGCTTTCAGGACTTCTGTTCTCGTCGAGGGGTTGATGTTCACTGGTAGTTCTGCTTCCATTGTTGGTATTACTGGTACCCAAATGCTGAAGTTATTGTAGTGTCATGTTAAGCTGCGCTGTTAGTAGATCGACCTTTGCAAAGTTTCATCCATGTATTCCATATATCACAATATCTAAAAAGTGATTCCATATTATATAAGTTTATTTCAAATATCACACAGTGATGCAGTATTAACAGCTGAACTATTACAAACAGAAGTAACATTCGCAAATCAAATATATCACATTTGACGCTTAAAAAATAAAATTATTCTTAAATAACACTGTATACGCACTCCGATTACAACAGAAAAGGTGTTAGCAGCGCGGGAACACCTCAGTAAACACTGTTTAAGAGAAGAACTCTACAGAATTATCAGTAAGCTAACTATCATCAGAGGGGAAAGTGAACAAGTGAAAATCAAACTTAAAAATATAGTAAATAACAAGGATTATGAAATCCCATACTCGAAATATGTAAAAAGTTAAGTTCATTTGCATTCACAACAAATTAGTGAAGGAAAAATATCCTGCTAAAGAAAAAAAGCGAATTCGCCATTGAGATTCAATCAAGCGTCGACAAAATAAGTGAGCAATTCCTCTCTCGACATAAAACTGAAGTTCTAGAATTTAATTGGTGGATGGTGTCTAGCAGTGGATGGAACCCAGGATGCGCATTTCGTCCTATTTGGGACTCGTCATCTGGATGTACCTGCATTTCCCACTCAGTGATGATGTTCCCATCGAGGTACATCCAGATGACGGGCCCCAGATAAGACGAAATGCACATCCTGGATTCCACTGCTAGTTACCATCCACCAGTTAAATTCTAATTATATACCCAGACATCGTCGAAGCATCTGCCCAAGAAGCCATGTCAATCTGAGACCGAGGACTTCGGTCCAATCAGTCGATGGGAAAATGTAAAATTCGATACAAACTTACGTTCTGATGAAAAAACGTACTTGGAAAAGGATTAAACTTTGGTGTAGCTGTTAATAATAGATTAAAACCTGAGTATATTGTATTCCTAGTATAGAAATAGCATTAAGACTGTCTGTTCTCCCCCATGATATTCCTAATTGTGGTGGATTCAGTTATGCGCCTGACTGTGGGGAGCGATAAGACAGAAATAAGCTGGACTGATAAGAAGACTCTAGAAGATCTGGATTTCGATGGTGATTTGTGACTAATATCACACACACACACAACAAGTTGGCAGAAGAAGCATCAAAGCTAGGACTTCAGTTGGACATAGAGAAAACACAGGTGATGAAGATTCCTGGGCAACACCACCAACAGCAACCACAACAACAATAGACAAGTATCAGCATAAATGGGAGGAACCTGAAAGAAACAACCTCCTTTACCTACCTGGGAGGCATCGTTTCAACTAAAGGCGGACGGAACTGACAAGGATATCAATGCAAGAATCGGAAAAGCAAGACAAGCTTTCAATTCTCTCAAGTCTGTGTGGAGGTCAACAACACTCAGCATCAAAAATAAGATCCGGATTTTCAACTCCAATGTGAAGTCAGTCAGTGCTACTATACGGATCAGAGACTTGCACTGCGCGTCATAAAGAGCATCTCAAACAAACTACAGACCTACATTAACAGTTGTCTTCGCTCAATAATACTCAAGATCAGATGGCTGGCCAGAAAAGATCAGCAACAGGGATCTCTGAGAGCGAACCAACCAGGAATCGATTGTGAAACAAATAAGCAGGAAGAAATGGAGATGGATTGGCTGGTCATACTCTGAGGAAACCATCAAGTGACATCACTAGACAAGCCATTGCTCGAGTGGAACCCGAAAGGGAATCAGCGAGTTGGTTGTCAGTGGGAGGGTGACATGATGGAGGTCATGCTGAGAAGAGGAGATGAAAGCATGTGGGCAGACTTGGAGCCAGGTGAAGACTTTAGCAGAGAACCGAACGCAATGGAGACGCACGGCTGAAGCCCTATGTTCCTCTAGGAATTAAAGGAAACAGTAATAATAATAATCACGCAAACTCGAAGGCTCACAGGAGGAAACCAACAAACTAGCAGAAGAGGCTGACAGCGAAGACAGGACTCCAGGTGAACATACAGAAGACGAATGTGATGAGGATAACCAACCAACCACCAGCAACAAAAACCAGTACGAATCCCCAACAAGGACATAAATTTCGGAGAGGTTACTTCCTTCACTTATCCAGAAAGTATTGTTTTAACTACAGGCAGGTAACAGGAATGAGGATGTCAAGACCAGTTAGGATCGGAAAGGCAAGATACGCCTTCATCAATCTTTTATATCGGTCAGTAACACGGCACAAGGGTTACGAAAAGCATTCCCAACAGGCTGTGTAACAACAGAAGACAACGGCCAGGCAACAGATCAGTTTTATTACGAAAACCAACAGGTATTTATATGTATTTTACGTATATTAATAAGGCTCTGCCCGCAGAAAGAAGGCGGTCTTCTGATTGGTTGTTTGCAAACAAACGCAGTCTTCTGCTTTCTCGTTTTCGATATTTCTCGGAAATGCGAGCCACTTGTCTGCGAATCATATTTGTCCACGTCTAGGTCAGCTGTGATCGGTTGTTGAATCAGCCTAGATTAATTTCTACCAATCAGCGTAGATCAATGTCTACCAATTGGCTAGCAGCTTGCTCTCACCACAGCTGTTGTAGACTTTTATCAACAGCTGTCTCCTTCACTGGCTCCATGCTGAAGAAAAATGATCACAAAGAAGTGGAATTAGGAACCTATCGCTCAGCAGGGATATAAGAGAAAACGGAGACAGACTGAGCACACACTGAGGAGAACGTCAGGTGACATCACGCGCCAGGCTGTCGCCTGAGTGGAACCCGAATGGGAAACGAAAAATTGTGTTGGTCCGAGGGTGATGTGGAGGAGATCATGTGAGAAGGATACGGGAGATAATGGGCAATTGTAGGTCCAGCTAAAGAGGGCCTCAGAGAATAGGAAAAAGTGGAGAGGTGCTGGGGAAGTCCTATGCTCCACTTGGAACCCGAGGGAACAGTAATGACAATAATATAATAATAAATAAGTAAAATAGACAAAAACATCGTTGAACAAGTCAGAACACAATGTTCACTAACACCACTGAAAAATCAGGAGGTCTAAAAAGCTTGAGGAACGACAAAAACACGATAACTGCAAAGCTGGACAAGTGTAACTGATACAACAGTAGTTATGGTTAGACAAATCAGATAATCTACATTTTGGTTTGTAAGAGTTAGTTTTGTTTTTACGAGTTTGACCACGGACTGATATCAGTTAGAGAACCATTGAAAAACACCACTGGAGTACTGTACAGCTGTTTCATCCTAGTTTTTGGGAATCATCGGCAGTACGCACCCACTGGGGTTCGAACCCATGACCTTCCGGTTCCAAGAACCGATTCAGTGGCCCATGAGTGCGAAGATGGATTTCCCGCCGATGACAGTGGTTGGTGATCACGATAAATCACGAAATGGAAGTTAGAATACACGGGCTGGCCATTGAAGTGGGTCCCAGTGGCTGAATGTTACACGAGCTTGCCTCGTAACCTGAAGGTCCTGGGTTCGAACTCCAGTGTGTGCGTACTCTTGATGATTCCCAAACTAGGATGAAACAGTTATCCAGTACTCCCTGGAATGTTTTCAATGGTTCTCTAACTGATATCAATCCGTGATCCTCTCGTAAAACATAACTAGCCCTTACAAACCAAACTATAGAAAATTAATCTGATGCTCGCTAGTGACTTGCTACAGGATGGAGTTTCCTGCACTTCTAGTGAGAAGTCATGACAAGTGAGGTTTAATTACATGTCACGTGTGTGAATGGATGTTTCACCAACAACAATGCTTGGGGTCGCGCTAAATCACGAATTGGTAGAAGTTAGAATTCATTCACTGGCCACTGAATCGGGTCCCAGTGGCTGAATGGTATATGAGCTAGCTTGCCTTGTAACTGGAAAGTCCTGGGTACGAACCCTCTGTGGTGGGTGCGTACTGCCGATGATTTCCAAAAGCACTAGGATGAAACAGCTGTCCAGTACTCCAGTGATGGTTTTCAATGGTTCTCTAACTGATATGGTCAATCAATATATTGAAAATCGAGTTATTATTAATACTGCATTAGCACTGTGTAATATTTGAAATAAGCTTATCTACTATAGAATAATTACATTCTATCACACAGTTCCACCGTGATTCTACACTTACACATTAATCTTAAAGGTGGAATGTGGAATTCGCTTCTTCTTCTTTTCCGTCGGTAGTGAAAATCATAAATTACCATTTACGCAATTAGAAAAAGCAAAAGATTGGGCGAAGAAATATGCATTCCTTTACTGCAATTAGTTCCTCATCAAAGGCTCTAAAAATATATGTACATATATATAATTTTTTTTTACATCGGAATTTTACCAATCAAGTGGTTATTTTAGTCCATTAGTTTTAGGTGTTCGTCGGTGGCATGATTATTATTATTTATTATTGTTCCCTTGGGTTCCCAGTGGAACATAGGGCTTCAAATGCACGTCTCCACTTGTTTCTGTCTTCTGCCGTACTTTTCACCTGCATCCATGTTAGTCCATACTGTTTCAGCTCCCCTTCACACGATCTCCTCCATGTCACCCTTGCAGCGACGAATCACTCGCCGCTTCCCTTTAGGGTTCCACTCGAGCACTGGCCTGACGCGCGATGTCACCCAGTGGCCTCCTCGCCAGCGAGTGTCCAATCCATCTCCACTTTCTCCTGCATATTTGTTGAGCGATTGGTTCTTGTTTTGTTTATTCCCATAGTTTCTTGTTGGTTCTTGTTCTTTCCGGCCATCTGATTTTCAGGATAGAACGAAGACAGTTGTTGATAAAGGTGTGCAACAGACTGTTGGAAATATTCTTTGTGACCCGCCGATAAGTTTCTGATCCGTACGTATAGAAGAACTGACTGACTTGACGTCGTTTGTATTGAAAATCCGAATTTTGTTGTTGAGTGCTGCTGAGTGACGAAGATTTCCAGATTAGTTTCAGGTTGATGAATGTGTTTCTCGCCTTCCCGATTCTCGGTTTGACATCCTCGTCCGTCCCTCCTGTAGTTGAGACAATGCTCCCTAGATAAGCGAGTGAATGAAGTAACCTCTTTCAAATCCCTCCCGTTGATGGTGATTGGCGGTGGATGTTGCTGCTGTTGTTGTTGTTGTTGTTGGTTGGTTATTTTCATAACCTCCGTCTTGTCTATGTTCACCTGGATTCCTGTCTTCTCTGGCTGCTTGTTCGACCAGTTTGTCGTTTTTCGCTTGTAAGTCTTCGATTTTGTGTGACATCAAACATAAATCATCTGCGAAATGTAGGTCTTCTAGATTCTTCACGTCGGTCCAGAATATCCCTGTCTTCTCGTTTCCCACTGTCGGACATAGCGGTGGAATACTTGCTAATGACGCCTCATATAGTTCGGTGTTCATTCCCCGGCCGCCAGCGTACCCCTTCACCTCACTAAGTCAGTATTATGACTGGTAAAGAGGGAAGATTGGGTGGGGGAGCATGAGGCTAACAGCCCCATCGTGTAGAAATAAACACCTCTGCTACCGAAACTTCAAAAGAAACTCTAGCTAGCTTGAAGTCACTCTATTTTCCACTTGAAACGTAAAAGAATATATTAAAGTTGTACTCGTAAATCATAAGAAAGGTTGGGTAGAATTCGATTGATAAATAACTTTAAAAGCTTTGTTAGAGTCAGCTTGATGTCCAGTAAGATGGGAGGCCTTCAGAAATTCCATTATGAACTTGCCTGATAGTAGGCCCGGTATAAATGGCTTCACACAAGCATTTAGACTGGTGAATACACATGGAAGAGGCGCAACAGGGCAGTTCGTCTTGATTTCTTGATCTAAATATTAGTTGCCTAGTGGATAATATACAGCATAACTTAGCTGCGTTGAAAGTCAAAAGATAATGAAAAAATATTCAGCGAAGAGACTCTTTTCAACAACGAATTTATTATCAACCTGTACAATCGTATATCAATATGGTTTTTAAGAAATTATATCCGGTGAGGGAATTAGGTCAAAGGTGTGAATATATGAAATAATAATAATAGTATGAAACGCAATTAAAATGTTTGTCATTATAATCATAGTTAAATGTCAAGTGGCAAAATAATTAATGTCATATATAGAATAATACATAAGGTGTATAGATTTTGGAAAGGGGTACATAATTATAGGATTAGTAGGCGAATATAAAATGTTACATAACATGGTGTGAAATTTGATAAGATAGAATTCAATATTGTAATTACATATGACGTTCACTAGCCGCAAGTTGTTCTCTACCTCTGTAAAAGATAAGCTCCCCGTCTGGCCGCCTCCATATGCATCTATCAGTTCACCTGCTCTTGTGGAACAAGGTACATTGGCCGTAGTCAGAGGACGCTTTCCACACGGATACGAGAAAATATTCCAGCATGGTTTTACAAGGGAGAAAGGAAGTGTGTGCGGAGTTCTATTCTGGAACACCTGATCGACTCCTGTCACTCTGTCAACCCTGACCATGTTTTAAGATCATCTACCGAATCCATGCTAACTTGCCAGCCACGTTTTCTTCGTTACAGACTTCTAAAGACAGCTGAGGCCTTGGCAATTCATGAATTTAAGCCAACCAGACCTTTGTGTACAAAAGAAGTATGTACTGTGGTGAGAGCTGGCTGCTAGCCAAAGTTGGTAGACAGTAATTGACGTCAATGTTTATGTCCCCAATATTGTTGGTGAGAAAATAAGAACAAAGGCTTTGCGTAGGCGGATACAGTTAGCATATGGATGATCTGACACAGCCACAGAGAGATGCAACGTTAACTTTCTGTGAGAAACAACCAATCAAAAGACTGTATTTTCTACTAACAATAATCTACAATAATGTACATGAAAAGCTATAAATATGTGTTGATTCCCTTAATAAACGATCTGTTGCCTGGCCCTCGTCTTCTGTTGTTACAGTACAATCCCTACTTATGCCTTGGCCGTAGAGGGATAGACATTTATTTCTTTTGTTTATTTAGTTATTCCATGTACTTTTCCCTTATTACTACGATTATTATAATTACTATTCTCACTCTGAATTGTTTCCACTTGTCCCACTTGTCACTTTAAATCCAAAGTTATTTATTTTTATATTTTTTATTTTTACAATAATGAATTCTATCTTATCAAATTTCACACCATGTTATGTAACATTTTATATTCGCCTACTAATCCTATAATTATGTACCCCTTTCCAAAATCTATACACCTTATCCATTATTCTATATATGACATTAATTATTTTGCCACTTGACATTAAACTATGATTATAATCACAAATATTTCAATTGCATTCCATACTATTATTACTGTTTCATGTATTCACACCTTTGACCTAATTCCCTCACTGCATATGATTTCTTAATATAAAACTATATATATATATACGATTGTACAGCTCGATAATAAATTCGTTGTTGAAATTAGTCTCTTCGCTGAATGTGGTGTTTTTATGTAAAATACTATATACTAGTGTCAAACTGATGATGAAGAACTAACTAAAATGGAGTGCATATTTCTTCGCTCAATCTGTTGCTTTTTCTAAAAGCATAGATAGGTAACATCGTAAAACCTAATAGCCTCGGAATTCTAAAGAAACAGAAGAAAAGGGGTGACTATAATCTAGAGCAGCTCGAAACGTAACTACCTAATGAACGGATTGATGACCTTGACGAATTTATGTACAGAAATCGTTTTAACCTTATTATGAGGACTCCTGTGAGAAATTGGGAGGTTTTTTCGGAACATATACAAGGGTATACTATCCTATGTAACCATTTTTTTGAAACATTGCATTACTTGTATGTAGACGCTAATTTCAAATTACGCACTTCTTCCTACGAATCTGATTGGTCGGTAGAGATCGTTTCATTTTGGGCTACTGTAGTTTAAAGTCACCGAAAAAGAATTATTGGAGAAACCTTGTTCAGTTCAAATGATCAGTCAATAAGACTCATCCTTAATGACTAACTAACTTTCTGTTCATCTAGTTAGTTTATTAGAGTAGACAATGATTTTTTTTGTTTTCGTTTATCTCGTCTACAATTACAACTATCATCAACCAATCAGAATAAAGCAGGAAACAATTAACCAATAAAAATTCAGCATGTCCTATTGATCAATATCATACTCGTTTTTGGGTATATTTATACAAGTTAGGCGACTGACACGCCCACAGGGTCTATTAGTATTGTATTATAATAATAATCATCATCGTCTCAATATAACTTCTAATAATGGGAATATATTGTCATCAGTCAAAAATATTATAAACTGTCAAATTGTAGACATTGTTAACTCTGAACAGTTGATTTGTATTTTATTATTATTATTTCTAGTGTTGCATCGTTAAGATTCCCTTCATCTACATCCTTCAACTGTTCACCGTCTTCACCGACGTCTTCATTGAATTCTACTGGTAATAATATTAAACCCCATCCATCAACACAACAACAACAACAGCAACAAATCAATATTCGTCAATCGATTCCACGAGCAAATAATCCAATTAGCAGCTTTAAAAGCAATCAAAAATCAATACAAAAGCAAAAACAACAATATCCCGCGAGTGATAATCAAATTGGAGTCGATAAAAGCAAGACTATCAGGAATAGTAATAGTAGTAACAGCCCGTCTATAACACGGAGTAGTCATCAATCCCTACAAAAAGCTTCTCTAACATCATCATCATCATCACCAGGAGGTGTATTGACAATACCAGGATCACCTACTTCACTGAATAAACAATCGATTAATTCTGGTCATGATATATCCTATACAAAAACAACAGACAGTACTGACGACCAACAACAACAACAACAAGATCAACATTCATTATCTGAGCATAAAAGTGCTCCAGTTGGAATTAGTTATACACAAAAGTCAAGTAATTTATGCCAATTGAAGGCGGGTAGTTTTGAAAAATCGATTGGAATAAAAGCGGCTTCTGGTGAGTAATGTTTTTTGCGTTGTCATCTTTGATCAGTGTCTATGTATGCTCTGTGTTTTTTGCATTATTTGGGTTATACACTGATGAAGTTTCAAGGTGAATTAGTTGGTTCCATAATAGTGTCAGTCACAGCCTCAGCCTGGCATTATTCAGTAGTGCGATAGAACATTTATATCCCCCAGAAAGACTGAGTTCCATGTGGAACATGGGGTTTCAACAGCGCATCTCCATTTCGTCCTATTCTCTGCATAAGCTTTCATTTTCCGCCTCCTCATATGATCTCCTCCATGTCACCATTTCTGCACTGAACCCACGCTCAACTCGTTTTTTCCCATTTTGGTTCCACTCAAGGGTCTTCTCAACATGTATCCTATCCATTTTTCATTACCTTCTGAATATTTTTTGGGTTTAACAGATTCTTGGTTAGTTCCTTGGCGGAATTCCTGCTTGCTTATTATTTATGGCCAACCATATGATCTTCCCTATGGAGCCAACGAGAACAGCTAATGATAAAGGTCTGTAGCCAGTTGGAAATGGTTTTCTGATGCGCTCGCCAAGTTTCTGACCCGTATAGAAGAACTGACTGATGACTTTACATTGGTGTTGAAAATCCGAATTTTGTTCTTTATACTGCGGAATGGAGCAGATTTTCAAACTGACTTTTAGAGTGATGAAGGTGTGTCTTGACTTTTCGATCCGGACTGGCTTTGATATCTTCACCTGTGCTATCTACAGTTGAAACGATATTGTCTTGCTGGGTGAAAGAGGTGACCTCCTTCGTATTTCTCTCTTCAATAAAGTGTTGTATATTTTTTGGTGTTGTTTTTGTTGATTTTGTTGATAAGTTATCCTCATCTTCTCAGGTCCTCTCTGCGTTTATTTGAAGTCCTGTCTTCAGTACCTTGCGTATTCTGTCAACTTGTTGATTTTCGCTCATAGATCTTTGAGTGTTTGCAACTGACACCAGATGTATATCGTCTTCAAAGTCCAAATCTTCTAGAGATTTGGACTGTATGGCTCAAATCTATTGGCACCTATGTTTAGTCATTTCTGTCGGTTGACCCAATTACCCCATTTAACAACTGATAAGGATTTACAAGTATTGGTTTTGTAGAGATTTTGTTTGATTAGTTGGAAGAGGATTTCGTCATGAGCTGACATCAGTTACAGAATCACTGAAATACCTGGGACAGCTGTTTTGTCAGCCTAGTTTGGGACTCTTCATCAGTACGCACCTACCACCAATGCTCAAACCCAGGACCTTCTGGTTACAAGGCGAGCTCATAGACCATCTAGCCATTGGGACCCGATCCACTGGTTAGAATTCAAAAAGCATTGGAGTTACAATGGTTATCTAGATGAGATAATAACATACTTTAACGCTGCAATTTCAGGGAGTCAATGGTAGCTGATGACAAACTGTGAAATAGAATGATGAAATCATTTTCTGCAAATTTCATCTTCCTTTCTTTGTTCTTTGTGCTAAGAGTTACCATTTAGTCAAGTTAAGGGTTATGCTGTTTTGATTAGTTGGTTTGCATAGAATTCAAGCTGGTTTGTTCTCACCACGATTCCACACCAACCGATCCCCTTCTACTAAGACTGGATAACTCTAAAGTTGAGAAATTACCACAGTTATTCATATTGACCCATTAATTGATGATTCTTAATCGCATCCTTAAGTAATGTCTACTAGTAACTGGAGGGTGGGGGAGGGGGTTAACTGAAATGAAAAAATAGCCAATTCGGGACTTGTTAGTGTTCTTTGATGATGTTTCCTGTCAAAAAATAACTTCACGGATAGTTGACCTTTCCTCGTGTGTGTGTGTGTGTGTGTGTGTTAGCGTGTTGATGTTTCAGCAGTCTTAACAACACTAAACTTTAACGTCTAATCAGAAAATATTCCTGTATTCAGGTTGCATATTTTACATCAGTTTACATTAGTGTATGAATGAAGTAAGCCAACGATTTTTTCAAATAACCTTAAAAGTTCACCAAAACTTTATCAATAATAATAATAATAATTAATAAAACATTTTTCAGCCATGAAACTTACTTAATATTTTTTGTTGTTCTTCAATTCAAATTGTGCGCAAATCGCAACTTCCGAAATATAATAATAGGTATTTAAACAACACATTGAATAATTTATTGAACAAATTAACAAAATAACTAAATTTAGATGATAGCGTAACGGTTGACAACGAAAGATTTGGTAAAGCAATGTTCATTCGCTAATTGGTGTCTCCCTATATTTTTCACGAGTTGATCACGGATTGATGTCAGTTAGAGAACCATTGAAAACCAGCACTGGAGTACTGGACAGCCAGCTGTTTCATCCTAGTTTGGGAATCATCGGCAGTACGCACCCACACTACGGGGTTCAAACCCAGGACCTTCCGGTTACAAGGCAATCTCGTATGTGATTCAGCCACCGGGACCCGATTCAATGGCCAGTCTATGAATTCTAACTTCTACCAGTTCGTGATTTAGCGCGACCCCAACCATCCACACACGTGACATCTAATTAAACCTCACTGGTCACGATTTCCCACTAGAACTCCAGGAAACTCCATCCTGTAGCAAGTCACTAGCGAGCATCAGATTAATATTCTATAGTTTGGTTTGTAAGGGTATACGAGCTTTATTTGTAACCGGAAGGTCCTGGGTTCGAATCCCAATGGGTGCGTACTGCCGATGATTGTAAAACTAGGATGAAACAGCTGTCCAGTACTCCAGTGCTGATTTTCAATGCTTCTCTAACTGACATCAATCAGTGATCAACTCGTAAAAACATAACTAACCCTTACAAATCAAACTATAGAAAATATCTCTTTATAGCCAAATTATATACACCTTATCTTCACCTCACCATTTCCACCGATTTTTCATGTTGTGGAACTTCTTCCCTTCCTTCATATTGTGTTTCTTTGTATTCCTTTTACGTCTCCCATGTATTTCCACAACACTGTATCATTTGCTTTCTCTAAAATCAAATCTATCTCCCTGCTATTAGATGTTTTTATGCCGATGAACGTTTCTCTACATACTACTGATAAGATTTATCAGTAGTACATGCCACTGTGGGTTTTTATAAGGCAGGATTTGAATTAATCACAATTAAGATTTCGTCATGAATCAACATCAGTTAGTGTGAGATCATTGAAAAGGAAGAAGCACTAGATGGCTGTTTCGTCTTAATCTTTGACTCTCTAACTGATGTCGGCTGGCAATCAAACTACAATCTCCAGCTCACTGATGGCTACTGTGGATAGATTTCCTTAAGTTGTACAGAGAAGTCATATACGGTGAGGTACACCATGGGGTCACGGAATTAGTTGGGCATAATGATATATGAAAAATGGGCGACACTGGTTAAAATTCACGGGTCATTAAATTCTAGCCTAAGTGACTTGGTAGTCAGTGAGTTTGACCTCGTAATCTATAGGTCCCAGTTTCGACCCTCGGTGGGGTTGTAAATGCGCATCGATGAAGAGACCCAGATTAGGACGAAACTGCTGTCCAGTACTCCTTGGTTTCCAGCGGTTCTCTAACCGGAGTTATTCGGAGACGAAATCAATACTGAAAATAATCAATTGATGAATGAATATAGAACTTTGTTCACGTGTCCATGACTTCAGTTGGTTACATTTCGATAGAAACAGATGCGCAATTCTACAACAATCAATGAAGAGTGATTTAATGGAAAACATAAATGTCTATAGATAAGAGGTGAGTGAGCAGTGGCAACTATAGTCTTCAAATGACGATTTTTAGTAGACTGAGAATCCTAGGAATCATTCGAAACCATCCTACGTATTCCTGACTAATATTCATCGACTTCATGGATTAGTGTCCACAAAAATGATTGATCGGTTTACTTTCCACACACATAACAAATGATCTTGTTGCAATAAAATGAGAATTGGACACCCAGCACCTACAGTCAAAGACATTTAGCCTTCTTGTATCCTCTCATATCATGCGTCTGTGGTACAACAGTAGGAATGCTCGCCAACCACGCCACACAAGGTTTGGGGGTCGATCTACGGCCGACGCTAAGCCTAGGGAAGTTCGGGCATGAGGCTAGCAACCTCATCCGGTAAAAATAAACACCACTGGGACTGAAACTTCTAAACTCTATTCAAGTATTGGTTTGTAGGGATTTGGTTGATTGGTTACAGGATTTCATCATGAGCTGACATCGATTAGAGAACCATTGGAAAACCTGCAAGAAGTAATGGACAGCTGTTTCGTCCTAGTTTGGGACTCTTCATCAGTACGTGCCCACCGGGGTGTGAGGACAAATACTCGGAGAAGACATTGGCTAGCGGTTGTGCTATATCGTGAATTAGCAGAAGTTAGAATTCATGGGCCATTGGATCGAGTTCCAGTGGCTTAATGGTCTGTGAGCTCGCTAGCCTTGTAAGCAGAAGGCCCTCGGTTCGAACCCTGTCGGTGGGTGCGTACTGATGAAGAGTCCCAAACTAGGACGAAACAGCTCTCCAGTACTCCCAGGTTTTCCAATGGTTCTCTAACCAATGTCAGCTCATGATAAAATTCTAAACTCTAGTTTGAAGGCCTCTGTGTTCCACTGGGAACGTAAGGGAATAAAAAATAAATTATATCCTCTCATTTTGGTAACCGTATCTTCTAACTGTTAAGTATGATAAAGGAAATTGTAGTGTAGTACGCAATCCACTTTACTGGGCATGGACACTTTTTACTGAGCCTAAAGATAATACAAGTTGAGGAATATCCAAATAGCCTTCTATGCTAATTATGCTACCGTCAGCAAATAGTTCATTTAGGAGTGATGCAACCAGATGTTTGCTAAGCCTATTCACCCTGATTGGTATTCAATGACAGTTTCCTTTATGACAGATTCTTAGTAGTCGTAAGAAATTGTTTTCACTGGTGAATTAGAAACAGGATTGCAGTATGTGTCACATAGTGTGTCGGTGGCACTGCGGTAGAATACTCACCGTCAACCACTCAGGTGGTCCAGCGTTCGATTCCTGGCCGACGCACTCCTTTACCTCACTGAGCCAGTAATAAGACTGGTAAAGAGGGAAGGTTGGGGAGCATGAGGATGGCTAGCAACTCCATCCCGTAAAAATAAACACCATTGCTACAGAAACTTCAGCACCTCCAGCTTGAAGGTGCCCTATGTTCCACTGGAAATGTGAAGGAATAAAAAAAAGCAAGTCACAGCATATCAGCAAAGATTTGAAACGACTGACAGCAGTTGAACTCCACCCCCAGAATAATGTTTACCACAAGACATAATCATCCTAGACACTCGATCTGATATCGAGTGGTAGTTGGTGTGATATACGCGAAAGTTTCGAACTAGTATGAGGTTTGAAAAAGTTTAAAACACTCTTCAACTCTTGAATATACTCCATCTGATATCAATACATTATGAAAATAAACCACAAAAAGGTAAATGATGGTAGCATACATGAAAGAAAGACATAAGGTCAACTTTATGAGTAGACATATATATACAAAACAATGAGTTAGTTGATGACGGGTAATATCGATTAGGCGCATACATGCTCACATGTGCACATGAGCACATAGTTACTAGAGTAGATTATAAAATATTGCGCGAAGGGTGCAGGTAGAGGTGGTGTACAAAACAAGTTGGCAAAAATAGATGATTCGTTCTTTTTTCTAAACAAATAAAAGAAAAGGCGTTCAGTGAAGAGTTGCCCCTCTTTTCGGCGATATCATTCTCAAGCTGTACAATCGCATATATACAAAATAAATTCTCTTAGCAACTGAAGGGATATTTCCTAAGATGTGTGATCAGAATTGAAATGTTTATTATTATTATTGTCATTATTATTGTTCCCTTGGGATCCTAGTGGAACATAGGGCTTCAACTGCACGCCTCCACTTTTTTCTGTCTTCTGCTGTACTTTTCACTTGCATCCATGTTAATCCATACTGTTTCAACTCTTCTTCACATGATCTCCTCCATGTCACCCTTGCACTGACGTCCCACTCGCCGCTTCCCTTTCAGGTTCCACTCGAGCTATGGCCTGACGCGCGATGTCACCCAGCGGCCTCCTCAGCGAGTGTTCAATCCATCTCCATTATGGGTAAATTTTATTTTGATAGAGTCTCACAGTGTTATACAGTAATATTTACTGATGACGTTTCGAGCACAATTTATTGCTCATAATCATATCAAGGTAATCACACGACTTCCTAAATTCATTTATATAGTTCCTTTATTTTTCACTTGATTTCCACTTGATTTGATTGGTAGTGTTATTTTTCATATTTCGGGTATTAGTGATGATTCATTCCTATTGCACGTGTTGGGTGT
>OX235275.1:64173968-64252771 GCA_944472155.2 Trichobilharzia szidati | reverse complement strand
AAAAGGTGTGCAACAGGCTGTTGGAAATATTCTTTGTGACCCGCCAAGTTTCTTATCCATCCGTATAGAAGAACTGACTGACTTGACGTTTGTATTGAAAATCCGAATCATTTTGTTGTTGATGCTGAGTTGACTGATGAAGATTTCCAGATTAGTTTCAGGTTGATGAATGTGTTTCTCGCCTTCCCGATTCCCGATTTGACATCCTCATCCGTCCGTTCCTCCTGTAGTTGAGAGAATGCTCCCTAGATTAGTGAATGAAGTGACCTCTTTCAAATCCCTCCTGTTGATGGTGATTGGCGCTGGATGTTGAAATGTTTTTAGGTAACATATTAGGTAGTGTAGAAGGCAGTAATTGGGTAGCAACTAAAATTAAATTAGTTTTGTTAATTGAGTGACGTAATTTAATTGACGATGTTGAGTAGAATTAAACTAGAATTCGTAACGATAAGAGGCAGAAATCTAATACGAGGTGGGGGAAGAAATTAATACAATTAGGAAACCAAAAACCAAGAATTACATATTTGGTTTTAAAATAGATCAAGTTCATTGTAGATTTAATGACTGAACAAACTTCTTTTATATGTGGAGTTCGAGACTCAACATGTGAACTGCTGCCATTGCTTCCATTGTTTGAAGGAGTTTGATTCGTACTGCTCCTCTAGCAAGATTCCCATTTATTCTGTAGATGACTTTGAAGTTACTTTGCGGGTTAGCTTGGTGTCCACAGTGGATCAGGTGTTCCAAATTAGAGCTGCGGGAGGGTGTTCCTTTTCTCCTTTATAAAACCATGAGGGTACGTTTGGATACGAAACGCGGACACACCTACCTAGCTACACACGAGCAGGTGAACTGGTTGAGATGCCCATTGATGAAGCCAACTTTGGTAGCTTGCCCTTTATTTTCATGCAAATCAAGCTCAGTCGCGAAGAAGGTTTTCTTCAGTGAATGGGACAGGCAATTCCTCAGTATTTCTATTGATGAGTCTCTGTTGAATTGAGGAATGGAGTAGAGAAGCGTTACAGGCGAGCAGAAAGTGTGGCCGGTTTCAGTGGTTAAGGTCTCATGGATTTCGTGATGATGAAACGTTCTGGGTAGCCATTTTTCTAAACAATTTTTGATTAATCTTATCGAGATTTCATTCTTCTAAAACTAAACTATAAACTGCCGCTTTGGGCCATCTCAATGTGTGTTTATAAATTCACTTGCTCGTGTGGAGCTAGTTATATTGGCCGCACAAAGCGCACGCTTTCCAAACGCATCTCTGAACATTATCCGGCATGGTTAGCAAAGGGACAATGTAAGACAATCACTAGCTCAATTCTCGAGCATTTGGTGAACTCAGGCCACGTAGCTCCACCAGAATCGTTTTCCAAGATCATCTACAAAGTGAAGCCAAATGGTACAAAGGGCGTGAGTTTTCGGCTTTTGTGTATGGCGGAGGCGCTGGCAATTCATCAATACAACCCTGAACTCTGTATACAGAAAAAGTTTGTCCAGTCTCTTATTCTGCCTTGGTCCTAACCTCTTCACTAATCGTTCCTTGTAAACAAAATATATTTTGATTTTTTCTTTTCATTGTAATTTCACTTTTAGTTTGCTTTTGCTTTAATAATTAATTCACTATTATCACTCTCATATGCTCCTTTTGTATATTTTCACACCCTCCTCTCACTTGTTGAATTGACACTCAACTACCGCCTTTATTCTCACTCAATGGCAATTTTAACCTTATCAAATTTCTATCTTTGTGCCGTTGAGTACCACGTAATTTACAACTTTTAATTTTCACTTCTAAAGCCACTTCTTGATAATTATATCAATTATGTCACCCCCTATTACTCAATAATAGACCACTATATATTTTTGTAAGTATAAATACGATTGTACAGCCTCTGAAGATGATTTCGTCGATAAAGAAAAATTTCTTCGCTGAATCTGTCTTTTATATTCTTCTAAAACTCAAAACAGAAGAACAGAAAATAAGAGTTAATGATAATTAATTAAACGATGATGCTATGAACTACTGATTGACTGTTATGAGTAGGTGGACACTACTAAAACCAACCATTGATGTTTGATAGCCAGGTCCCGACTAACCTAACCGCCGAACTGTTATTTCTCTCGCTTGCGGTACAGCTTGTCAACGGTGTACTCATTCTGTGATCCAGCTTAGCGATCCGGATCAGTTGGAAGCATCCTCCTGCTGACTAGGTAGCTACTTGAGTGACCTGTTAAAACATTAAATGTGAAATTCGCGCTTGGCGAATAAGATAGTTATGGATTGCTACTTTTCAGTTCAAAAAAAAGAACTTAATTAGAACATTCAGTTCAGACTGAGGATTTAAAAAAGATCGGTAAAGGTTTAAGTATTGGTTTGTTGGGATTTGGTGGATTGGTTACAGGATTTCATCATGAGCTGACATTGGTTAGAGAACCATTGGAAAACCAACTGGGAGTACTGGACAGCTGTTTCGTCTTAGTTCCAGACTCTTCACAGTACGCATCCACCAGGGTACGAAGAGAGTCCCAAACTGGGACGAAACAGCTGTCCAGTAATTCTTGAAGGTTTTCCAATGGTTATCTAACCGATATTACCTGATAATGAAATCCTGTAATCGATAAAGATTCCCAGACCAACCTCAATTTGAAAGACTCCTTTTAATATAATTTAGTGACAACTGAAATTCTCGATTCGGTTTGCTATCTCAATGCCTTAACAACCCAAATAAGAGGCCCAGGTGATGGCTGTATCCCAATTTTGTTTTAGGTGTTAAGCATTTTTGGTAATTCTCATGGATATTAGGGTTAAGTGGTCATGTCTTAGTCACATCATATTGCGTACCTTTCGTTATCTATCTAGTCAACATTGCTTTAGCGCAAACTTCAGTCTGAAGTGAACTTATTTAAATTCCCTACGGCTGATATAGTTGTATCTCCTTACAACTTTCGACGTGGTCATTAGTTGTTAATTTGCATCAGTAAGTGTCTCACATTGATTGTCTTGGAATTCGGCTTTTTCTGTGTGGTGTAACTTGTTCTAGATTAATTGATCGGTGAATATGATTTATGATATTGTGTCTATTGATCGACCATTGGTTCTTCTTCTGAGTACCAGGCTTCTGGGAATTCCCTGACTGCATTTTTAGCTTTTCCAATGATTGAAATTCGTACACCTCCTCAGTCAAATTAGTGCCCATATTTGCCTTCAATCATTGATAGTAAAGAATACATGTTGTGTCTTTTGATAGATAGTTTATAACATTCGTAGACTCGGAGTCTTAGGCGATGCCCCTTAAACCAGGATAGTGCTTATCATTATTATTATTATTGTTCCCTTGGGTTCCGAACGGAACATAGGGCTTCAACAACGTATCACTCTGTTCTTTTTTCTCCTGTCCTCTTTGGCTGGGCCCACGATTACCGATAATCTTTCATCTCCTCCACGCACTATCTCCTCGGTATCACACTCGTCCCAAATCACCACTCATAGTTCTTCATTTGAGTTCCACTCTAGAAATCGTCTGGAGCACCACACTATTCAATGGTCTCCTCATCGGCGTATATGCAATCCATCTCCATTTTTTCCAAAATCTTTGTTGAACGATAGGTTATTTCTTGGTTAGTTTGTTCCTGCAGTTTCTTAATGAAAAAAATTCTTTGAGTTCATTTCATCTTCGTGTGCGTCAGTGTCATAGCGGTTAGGACGCTCGCCGACCATACATATGGTCCGGGATTCTATCCCCAGCCGACGCAAACCTGATATCAAATGGTAGGCCTGCTAAATTTGGGCTACCTATATCATATACTGAAAGTTCCATAGTTGTATCAAAAATACTGTGTGGAATCAAGCTATCGTAAAATAATATATAAGGCGAAGGCAGCTGACAATAAAAGTTTGCAGTAGTCCATTGGAAATGCTTTCCGTGACACACTGGTCAAGTTTCTGACCCGACTTGACATTGGTTTTGAAAATCCAAATCTTGTTCCTTATGTTGAGTGTTGAAAATGTTTAAACTGGTTTCAGGTTGATGAAGTCACATCTTGCCTTTCCGATTCTGGCTTTCACATCTTCATCCGTTCCCATTGTTTTTAGCTGAAACTGTGCTTCCTAGATGGTGATTGGTGCTAGTAGTTGTTGTTGTTGTTGCTGCCGTTAGTCTATCTTCATCACCTCCGTCTTCTCTATGTTTATCTCGAGTCCTACCTTCTCTGCCTGCTTCTTCTGCCAATTTGTTGATTTTCGCCTGCAAGTCTTCTAGTTTCTGTGACATTAAACATATATCATCCTCGAACGAAATCCAGATCTTCTAGAGTCTTCTTATCAGTCGTCCAGAGTATTCCTGTCTCCTCGCTCCCAACTCACAGTCTGACGCATAATCCAGTCCATCACAATAAGGAATATCAGCCTGGGTGATAATAGGCAGCCAGCCTTGTCTTACTCCATTCTGTATTCACTTCAAAGGCTTTGGTGAATTTTCCACTGTGGATCACCTGACACGTAGCATTGTCGCATAGCTGCTGAATCAAGTTGATAAAGAGTTGGGCGCTGTACGCCACAGTGTTGAAGTAGTTTCCAAATTACTTTCCAGTCAACTCTGTCAAAGGACTTTTCGAAGTCGATGAAGCTGTTGAGGTAGAGTTTTGACTGCCACTCTATGCTTTATTCCATGATGATATGTACAGTTACAATTTGATTTGCCTTTCCTGAATCCAGCCAGCTTGTTCCGGTGAGACTGGCGGAGATTTGTATCCACTGCATCCTTTATTCTCTTCAGGATGATGCGACTTATTATTTTACTTGGCATGGAAAAGAGCATGTTTATGCATTAGTCCTTGTAAAGGTCTAAGTGTCCGCTCTTTGGTAGTTCTATTAGGTAGCCTTCCTTCCCAACTTTTTGCAATAATGGCGTCAGTAGTGCTTATCATAGTTCATTTAATTTATTTTGTAGGTGATGTTAATCTTATCTTATTTCGATGTTGGATCTTTTGGTCTACTTACTGCACATTTATATATTCGAGTTTGACCATGGATTGATGTCAGTTAGAGAACCATTGAAAACCAGCACTGGAGTACTGGACAGCTGTTTCATCCTACTTTGGGAATCATCGGTAATAAGCACCCACACTACGGGGTTCAAACCCAGGACCTCCCGGTTACAAGTCAAGCTCGTATAACATTCATCCACTGGGACCCGATTCAGTGGCCAGTCCATGAATTCTAACTTCTACCAATTCGTGATATTATACGCGACCAATAACCAATATCATCAGTGGGAAATCCATCCTCACTCCTGACTGGATGGACCTCATTGGTCACGATTTCTCACCTCAGTAGGTGTGTTATTATTAATATTGTTTCCTTTAATTCCTAGAGGAACATAGGACTTCAGCCGTGCGTCTCCATTGCATTCGGTTCTCTGCTAGAGTCTTCACCTGGCTCCATGTCTTCCCACACGTTTTCATCTCCTTTGCACACGACCTCATCCAAGTCACCCTTGCACTGACGACCAACTCGCCGCTTCCCTTTCGGACTGGTTCCACTCGAGCAATGGCTTGTCTAGTGATGTCACTTGATGCACTGTTTCCTCAGAGTATGGTCAATCCATCTCCAATAGGCAGGAAGAAATGGAGTTGGAGGTGTGTAGGTGTGTACTGCCAATGATTCCCAAACTAGGCTAACGAAACAGCTGTCCAGTACTCCCTATCTGGTTTTCAACAGTTCTCTATCTGATATCAATCCGTGGTCAAAACTCGAAAAACAAGTCTAATCCTTACAAATCAACTCTTGAAGAAAAATATATATATTCGTTTGAAGGTCATTCGTGCATTTTATAGAATGTAGAACTTTGTAGGCTATAAAATGTCAGCTGTTCGAAAAGAAATTTCCTCTATTCCAGTTTTTCCCCTCGAAAACATTTTAAAAACAGACTTTAACCATAAAAAGGTCGAAAGACATGTATATAGGTAGTGTAATAGTAGGAGTATTAATACTTTTGAGAAATTGTACATTCAAGGGTATATATATTGCTTTTATAGAAGGAGGGTGGGGACTGTGGGGGGGGAGGAGAGAAATCAATAACAGTTGTTACAAAAAACGGTATCTTCTAAAATGGAAATACAGACTGTCAAAAGAAAATTTTACGAGCGAATGATAAGGTCTCTTTGAAATGTAATCACTGGTAAAAATGATAAAAAAAAGGCAAAAAATAACGTGAAATTATAACCAGTAGACAGGAATGAATTTTAGATAATGAAAAAAATGTTCAAGTATTGGTTTGTAGGGATTTGGTAGATTGGTTACAGGATAACATCATGAGCTGACATTGGTTAGAGAACCATTGGAAAACCTGGGAGTACTGGACTGCTGTTTCGTCCTGGTTCGGGACTCTTCATCAGTACGCACCCATCGGGGTTCGAAGATCTTCTGGTTTTGAGAGTGGTTCCCATCGCGTTTGACACATTTAAATTTAAAACAGTGTGTGCCCATTGGATATTAGTTTGTTTGTTAGATGTATCACACAGTGAGTGAAACAGTATTATTTACTGAATGACAAGGTTTCGAACAAAATTCATTATAGTTCATAATCATTCATCAATTATAATCACATGACTTTGAAACTTGAGTTTTATAGTTTTCTTTGTTCTCTCCTATTTGTCGTCGTTGGGGTAGTAAAATTTTCCAGATGTCTGGATGGACAGGTGTTGAATCATTCCTATTACGCGTGTTGGTTTGCAGTTGATTCGATAAACAAAGCTTCTGTTATCAATCTCCCCCTCCACCCTGTGACGTCAGATTTTGTGCGTCCGTGTCACAGCGGTTATGACTCTCGCCGATCATGCACATGGTCCAGAGTTCGATCCCCTGCCGACGCACACCTGATATCTATGGTCGGCCTGCCTGCTACCGATATCACATGCTGAAAATTCCATACCTGTACCGAAAAATACGGTGTGGAATCAAGCTGTAATAAAAAAACTGTCATCCCATCCCATCCTATTGTATGTTTGTGTGTAATTGCATGTAGTGAGTGCTATAGCTGAACTATTCTCCAGATTTCTTATCTTATAAAGTTCCAATAGTTTAGATTTTGCTAGGTTTTTGTGTTCCCCCAGTCTGACTGCCCCTGTTCTACTACTCTGACCTATGCACTTGACCTGATAGTCATTAGTGGGTATTAGATAAGATAAATTGTTTTGTTTAGTGGGCCTCTGCACATGATCGTTTAACTGACAACGCTTGTTTCTAATTGAGTTTATGGGTTTGAATACCAGTTACTTTTATTCCTGCCTTGTTAAGAATTCTGCGTAAGGTTTCTGAGGTTCCTTATTTGTATGGAATTACTATTGATGATTTAGATTCCTTATTGTCGGTGTTGTCTTGCGCATGTGTGACATGCATGTCGTCATTAATACTACTATTATCATTATTATCATTATCATTACTATTACTATTACCATTACTATTATTACCAGTATCACTACTAGCCGAGCGTAAAAACCTAGCAAAATTTAGATTATTGAAACCTAATAAGATAAGAAATCTAGAGAATAGTTCAGCTATAGCACTACACTACATGCAATTATACACAACCACACGATAGGATGGGATAGGATGACAGTTTTAAAATCTAATGTATATAACAGGGTGGAGGGAGAGATTGATAACAGAAGCTTTGTTCACCGAATCAACTGCAAACCAACACGTGTAATAGTAATGATTCAACACCTGTCCAGCTGGATGTCTGGAGAATTCTACTATGCCTACGACGACAAATAGGAGAGAAAAAAGATAACTATAAAACTGAAGTTTCGAAGTCGTGTGATTATAACTGATATGATTATGAACAGCAATAAATTTTGTGTCGAAACCTTGTCATCTAGTAAATAATACTGTTTCACTCGCTGTGTGATACATCTAATAAACAAACTAATATGGAATTTGGATAGCGTTATTAGAAGACAGAGATTATCTGAAAAATGCGATGTATTTGCGCTATACATTTCGAACAATCTGATCACACATTCACTTGTCAAGCCGATATACATGAAAAAGTTAAATTAAGCAAAATGATAAAAATAAGGATTTAAGAATGAGTAACACAACGTTCGGTAATCCAATCAAATAAGGATTACCAAGGTATATTAGTTCCAGCCACTGTAAAGTGTTAAGTCATTGATATCGCCTTCCTCCACAGGCAATGTTAGCTGACTCATATATAGATGGATCAAGTTGGAAAAGAGTTAGTGCTGCTTAGTCAAACCAAAACATGAATTTACTAGTCAGTGATTGGTTGGGGTCATGGGGATGATAAGAACCAATAACAGTTGGAAACAATTGGTCATAGGCCTCAAAATTATCGTTCTCAATGGCTTGTGGAGATTGTTATTCCATATTACTATACTTTTCCCCTCACTTACACTTCTGTTTTTCATCTGCCTTTACTCTCTTCTGTCGCTTTGAGTGACACTTGAAGGGAGATTGGGAAGTCGAAGTTCAACACACCTGTGAAAAGTTCCTTGTTGAAACCGGTCAGTCAGTTAGTTGAAAAAAAGAAACCCACCAGTATAACAGGCACACACACCATCAACATCAAAGTCATTCTTCTTCCATGAGTCTGTGCTTTGATTATTTTTATTTCGAAATCAGTTATTCATCCAAGTTCTTATCTTTCCTGTTTTGAACTTGTTGCAACATTAACTAACTAACTAACTTACTTACTAATTAATTAATTAAAACAAGTTGCTTCATAGTGTAGAGTGCAGTGATATCCTCTCCCCTCACCTTCTCTCTCCTTCTCTCCTGCTTACTTTTCTTCTCCCCTTTTTCTCGAATGCTCAATTGTTAAAAGTCGAATATAAATTGGAAATAGAAAGATCAGAGTAAACAATCCCTGACACATGAATTAATTCGTGAATTAATTAATTCTTCTACTATCCAGGCATCATCAAATAACTTTATTCGTAACTTTATTTAAATAAAACTTACTCTTCCTTCATTTATAAATGAATTGAATTAGTTTTTCTGTAAGAAAATTATTTCTTTCTTAATCATTTCAACAGTTTTCAATCCATTCTCAACTGTGTCTCATAGACAAACGGCTTACTTACTTACTTACTTACTGACTGACTTACCTTGACGCTGACTCATATTCACACACATACATACATACCTATGTGGTATAGATAAACATTCGAATTATTATCGATCGAAAAACAAAATAAAGCAACTAAATCCCCGAATAGTCATTGTCTCACTTGAATTTTATTAGTCGCGTTTGTTTAAATGAACTATTTCAATAAAAAGATTGAACATTGAACACGCTAAAAAATGAAGGCGGGAAAAATGAAAACCAAGTAGTGAAAAACAAAATAAGAAAAGGAAGAAAGGAGGAAAGAAGAGAGAAATTGTTCTCTACGAAAAAAACTATAATAATAATAATAAAACATAAATGTCATTAGAAAAACCGACGATTTTTGAAAAAAACAAACAAAAAGGTTCTTCCTGAAATACTAAAGCATTTAGGGAAAAAATTAACTCCGTAAGAAATGCCTAATTTTAGTAGTACATTTATCAAAGAAGAAGAGAAAAATAAGGAAACAAAAAAGTAGACACTAGTCTGATCTTTCATTTCACATGTTGAAAAAAGTTTGAGTGAATGAAGAGGTTGGTAAGGGAAATATCACCGGTCGGCTTGTTCTACACCCAATACCCTGCCCTCCACTGCTTCCTTCTGTCTCGATTTCTTCTTGAGGCTTTAAGTTGTTGTTGTTTTCGCCCTGTTGTAGATTGAATACCTTTCAGGAAATGACGCAAGGGGGGGGAGGAAGAAAGTAGTAGGAACAAGTTTACCAGGGAAAGAATATTGAGGACGTTTTGACTAACATTTTGTTGAAATATAAGGCGAAATTGACATTTCTATTGGAATAATAGAAAAAAACTTCAGCAAAAAAGATTATTTCATCATAAATCTAAATTAGAAAGACACGATAGGATTATAAGTTAATTGGAGGATGGTGACTAGCAGTGGGTGGAATCCAGGATGCCCATTTCCCCCTTTTTGGGACTCGTCAGCTGGATATACCTGCATTTCCCACTGAGGCTCGAACCCAGTGCCCATAGTTTCAAACGCCAAAGCATTATCCACTAGACCACTTGGGCCACGAGAGCTGGCCACCTCTTGTGCAACGGGTCATATTAATTATTTAATTGAATTTTAGATTTTCCCGTCGATTGATTGGACCGAAGTGTTCGGTCTCAGGTTGACATATCGGCTTCTTGTGCAGATGCTTCGACGATGTCTGGGCATGTAATTAGAAGTAAATTGGTGGATGGTGACCAACAGTGGATGGAATCCAGGATGCGAATTTCGTCCTACTTGGGACTCCTCACCTGGATGCACCTTTTTTGAACAAAGCTTCCTTTCTACTGTGTTGAAATGTTAAGTAACTATCATTTGTGTGTCTCTTATTGTCATCAACTAAAAGGATAACTTGAGAATTGATAGAAGTATAAAACTTGGGCACTGTGATAGAGCATAACTCTATTATGGAAAAAATTTTTTGATAAAGTCTCACAGTAATATTTACTGATGACCACGTTTCAAGCACAATTTATCTGCTTATTATCATATCAAGGCACTACTCACACAACTTTCTTGCTTCATTTATATACATGAGTAAAAATTGATGATTAGACATTTGAATAAAAATCAATATAAGATAATGTACATTCAGAAATAATAATATGAGTGTTATCAATCAAATACAATCAGATGGGAAATAAGATTTTTTTATGGTAAAATTAAGTAACTTGTTAGAATGTTATGATGTACGTGAATTGAAATAGAATTTTAAGATTATTTATTATCCTCCTCTGATTTGACTGGTGGTAATAATATCTTCCGTATCTCTGGTATTTGCATTGAGTCATTTCTGTTGCATGTGTTGGGTGTAGACTCGATGAACCAGGCAGGATTCAGTAATCAACCTCTCTTTCTCTCCACCTCCCTATATTACTTCTTAGAACTTTAAACCTGTTCTATTCTACTGTGTGGTTGTGTGTTAATGCATGCACTGCAATTGCGGATTTTTTCTAAATTACTCATTTGTCTTCATTGGATCAATCATTCAAACCTTAGCTAAATTCTTATGTTCTGATAATCTCACTACTCCCGATCTACTAGTTTGACCTATGTCGTTGACCTCACTCACAGTCATTGCAAGGTATTTTATAAATTTTATTAAAATTTGTTTAATTGGGTAGACGTTAGTTTGAATTACGTGTATAAGGCTTAAGGAGAAGGGGAATTTATGCAGAAGATTTGTCACTCAAATAGATGTTCTCTGAGGTGGTTTTAGCTTTAATTGTAAAACTTTTGATGTCCTTTCCTTCTTGACAACATCTCTGTAGTGCAAGTTTTAGTATGACATGGACTTATTTAAAGTCTCCATGAGTAATGATATGACTGTTTCTCAATATTGAAAACTGTTAGAGTGATTGGTTGTTAATTTACGTCTCCACTGATCATTTTTGTTGACTCGGAATTCGAATTTTCTTGTTATTTTATTGACTTTTTATCAGATGGTAAATCTGGTCTGTAGTGGCATGCTTGTTAATTGCTAATTCACTTGAGTACCAGGCTTCTAAGAATTCCCTGGTGTTACTTTCGGGAAGCTCACGGAATCCTTCGAAGTGAAGACAGGAGTAAGACAGGGTTGCCTACTATCGCCAATGATTTTCCTGATTGCAGTAGATTGGATAATGCGACAGACAGCGGGCAATAAGGAAACAGGCTTAAAATGGACTCACACAAAATACTTGGAGGATCTGGACTTCGTCTATGATATATGTCTGATTTCCCACAAACTGAAAGATATGCAAGTGAAAAGTAACAAGTTGGCAGAAGAAGCATCAAAGATAGGACTCCAGGTGAACATAGAGAAAACGGAGGTGATGAAGATTCCTGGCCAACAGCCACAGCAACAACAACGGACAACGATCAGCATAAATGGGAGGAATCTGAAAGAAACTACCTCCTTTACCTACTTGGGAAGCATTGTTTCAACTACAGGCGGAACTGACGAGGATATCAAAGCAAGGATCGGGAAAGCAAGGCAGACTTTCATCTCTCTCACGTCTGTATGGAGAACAACACTCAGCGCTCAGCATCAAATATAAGATCCGTATTTTCAACTCCAATGTGAAGTCAGTACTACTATACGGATCAGAGACTTGGCGTGTCACAAAGAGCACCTCAAACAAACTACAGACCTTCATTAACAGATGTCTTCGCTCAATACTCAAGATCAGATGGCCGGAAAGGATCAGCAACAAAGATCTCTGGGAGCGAACCAGCCAGGAACCGATTGTGAAACAAATAGGCAGGAAGAAATGGAGATGGATTGGCTGGCCATACTCTGAGGAAACCATCAAGTGACATCACTAGACAAGCCATTGCTCGAGTGGAACCCGAAAGGGAAGCGACGAGTTGGTCGTCCAAGGGTGACTTGGAGGAGGTCATGTGAAGAGGAGATGAAAGCGTATGGGCAGACTTGGAGCCAGGTGAAAACTCTAGCAGAGAACCGAACGCAATGGAGACTCACAGCTGAAGCCCTATGTTCCTCTAGGAACTAAAGGAAATAATAATAATACTTTTGGTGTTTCTTCTGTTTAAGATTTCTACATCATCCCAGTCATCAAATCGGTGTCCGTAATTGTCTACATGCCTCGATATGATGAAAGAATACTTATCGTGGCTTTTCATATCTAATTTATATTCATGGATTCTGATTTGAAGGGGACGCCAACTTTGACTGATGTAATGTTTGTCGCAGTTCATCACGTAATGATGAACAAGGTAAGGAACCCATAAGAATGACTTCTTCAAGTAAATTCTAACCACCTCAATTATAATATTGTAAAAGGCGAACTTATACGGCAAAATAAACATTACTTTGTTTGGACACTCGTTACTAACTAGTGTTCACTCAAAGTGTCCAATACAGTCCTATAGGAGGTTAGTCGCGAGCCCGAAGAGCTCAGTGGTAATGTGTCTAACTGCAGCACTGAGTGAGGCGGGTTAGAACCTCAGAAGGGACAGTAAATAATACTGTGTGATATATCTAATAAACAAACTAATATGGAATTACTTACTACCACAGTGCCCAAGTTTTACACGCGTATTAATGGGACATGAGTGCCTTCAAGATTGCAGACTCACGTTTTGCTGACTGATGAGTGCCAACTAGCACGAAACCTAGGTGCGGTGGGGGCTTCCTGCCGATTGCCACCGACCATCTATAATTAATATTACTCCGAATATGGTAGATAACTTTAAAAGACTTGTCAACATCGACTACTTTATGTTCAGTATCTACAAGGTGTGAGCTAAAACAGAGATCTACAAATAAACCTTGTTAGTCCCTTCCCCTAACCACACGGAACGATGTTCAGAAATTCGATGGTGAATATATCTAATTGTAATGTGAAAATTTCCTCTTACCACCCGCCCTTCACCTAACCCACTGACAAATTGTTGATGTGTCGCTACTTTAACTATCTTCAGTTGTCGCATAAATTTTATCTTATATTCAATTTAATACTAATTGACTAAAATGTTAATTATTCTCGCTTACACATGCGCTTTTAAACTGTCATTCTATCGATCTTAAACAACTGCAATCATGATCGCTAAATTAAAACAGTGACTTTTCAAGTACTCGTTTGTACGAATTTGATTGGTTTTCAAGTTGAGTCACTTACTGTCATCAGTTAGAGAACCATTGAAAACCAACAGGGAGTTAGTATATGTGTGTAAAACTTGGACACTTTGGTTGATTGCAATTCCACATTACTTCATTTGTCGGATACATTATACAGTGAAACAGTATCATTTACAGGATGACAAAGTTCCGAATACATTTTATTATTGTTCATAATCATATCATCACTAATAATAACCATACAACTTCGAAACTCTCGTTTTATAGTTTTCTTTATTCTTTTTTTATTCGCATTGTAGGCGTAGTAGAATTTTCCAGATGTTAGGGTGGACAGGTTTGTAATCATTCCTACTACACCTGCTTTCAGTTGATTCCATAAATAAAAGTTTTAGAAATCAATCTTTCCGACCACCTTGTTACATTAGACTGTAGAACTGTATTCGTATTCCATCCTATTGTATGTTTGTTTGTCTGTAATTGCATGTAGTGAGTGCTATAGCTGAACTATTCTCCACATTTCTTGTCTTATCAGGGTCAACTAATCTAGATTCGGCAAGGTTTTTGTACTCCGCTAGTCTGATTGACCCTGTTCTATTACTTTGACCTATGTATGTGACCTGACAATTATTGCAGGCAGGATATTAGATAAACTAAATTGTTTTGTTTAATGGGCCTCTGCACAGGATCGTTTAACCGACAGAGCTTGTTTCTAATTGTGTGTTTGTGGGTTTTAATATCAGCCACTTTTATTCCTGTCTGTACTGTTAAGAATTCTGCATAAGGTTTCCGAGGTTCTTTCCTTGTATGGAATTACTACTGATGATTTTGATTCCTTATTGTTGGTGTCGTCATTATCCTGGGCATGTTTGACATGTATATGGTCGTTAGTGTTATTGTCACCACTATTATCGCCATTATTACTACCAATTTTATTTTTGAATTTCCCTACATACTTCCTGATTAATTTACCAGGGTAGTTATTAAATTTTGAAACCTTCGCCTGATAACGGAAGCTTTATTAATGGAATTAACTGAAAATACGTGTAATAGAAATGATTCAACATCTGTCCATCAGGACATCTGGAAAATTCTACTACCCCTAGGATGAATAGGGAAAACTATGAAATGAAAGTTTCGAAGTTTTGTAGCTACAATTGATCATATGATTATGAACAATAATAAATTGTGTTCGAAACTTTGTCATCCAGTAAATAATACTGTTTCACTGTGTGATATATCTAACCAGACGAGAGTACTGGGAAACTGCTTTTTGACTTAGTGCGGCACACATCAGCAGTTTGTATGCGTGACTCTCTGGGGATCTAGCCCCCGGGCTTATTGGTTCCGAAACCCATCCGTTAACCCGTCCATTATATTCAGCTACTAGGACGGAATCGGAATATGTCGTTCCACTACCAATCGAGTATTATCGACAAGTATGTATCCCCACAACTGAAATGATGAACCTTAGTGGTGAAGGTTATTGACAAAACTGTCGTCTTTTTATGCATCCATTCATTTATCCCTGGTAATCGAAACCACTATGAAAGAGGTTAAGTACAGTCTGAATATACTGTTTGAACTTGCGTTATCTTAAAAAGTAAGGCACTCTGGCGATACTTGGCTGTAAAGGGAATCCCGAGAAAATGCATTGCACTGATCAAGGCACTCTACTCGTACTCATGCCATCAGCCAGGTGAGGGCTTATGGCGAGTTGTCATCTGAAGTGGTGACGACTAGTGGCGTCCGTCAAGGATGCCCATTATCCCCATTCCTATTCCATTTCATCATAGACGTACTAATGGACTTAACCCTAACTCACTTCAGAGACTCAGGGATTGACTTGCTACCAGGGAATAATCTCGTCGACTTAGAATATGCGGGCGATATAGTCCTTCTAGGCGAGGACGATGACAAAATGCAGAGTCTACTGAACACCTTCAGCAACAATCTTCGTATGTTTGCATGCGATTCGCCCCTATAAAATGTAAGATGATGCTGCAGGATTGGACTTCACCGACCCCTAGATTAGAAATAGGAAGTGAAGTGGTAGAGCACGTTGACCGCTTCAATTACTTGGGAAGTACCATCAGCCCCAACGGCTTGATCTCTGACGAAATATCAGCACGGATACAGAGGGCTAGTTTCGAATATGCCAGTTTACGCCGTCATTGGCGTAGACGTGACATCCGACTATCGACCAAAGGGCGTGTGTACTGCTCATCAGTCCGCTCCGTCCTCCTTTATGGCTGTGAAACCTGGCCATTGAGAGCAGAAGACATGAAAAGATTAGCTGTCTTTGATCATAGGTGTCTGCGTTCTATCTCCCGTGTGAAGTGGTCTAATAAGGTGAGCATTATTGAGGTTAGGCGTCGAGTGCTAGGTAAAGAGGGGAAATTAATCGACATGGCTGTAAAGCTACATCAACTGAGATGGATAGGACATGTGTTACGTATGCCTAGTCATCGCCTTTCTCGAGTGATGGGTAATGTTAGCTGGCAAAGAGCTAGCGGCGGTCAAACCAAAACATGCCACCAGTGAATGAAATCTACAACAGTTAGTTTAAGCTAGCCAGCTAGTCACGTAGGAAGGTGTAGATTTCCTGGTTGGGGTCCTCGGGACGGTAAAACCAATGGCTGGAAACAATTGGTGAAATGGCTCAAAATCGTTCTCAATGGCAGGCTCTGATGCATCCAATCCTTGTGACCTACGATTTCAAATGAAACTATATTGTTCTTCGTTTCTACTATTCCTTTGTCTCTCACCTCTGTTTACTGTCACTAATATGCATTTCTCCCACTTTCTTCTCTTTCTTTGTGTGCTACATGAAGGGAGTGTGGCGACTTGAACTACCGCACATCGGTGCAAAGTTCAATGTCGAATTCAAAAAGGACAGACAGTAAGGCTGTTTCTCTCTCTCTCTCTCTGAATCAATAACCTTTATGAGTTTAATTTTCCCGTCTTTCTCATGAGTATTCTACATTTTATACAAGATATCGAGTAACTTGCTTCACTTAACAATACACTGATACGTTGTTTGGACACAAGGTAGTAACTAGTGTAATATGTCCAGTCCTTTGTTTAGTACAAACTGAATTCTATGACTCAGGCACGCACTATGACAACTCACCATACCAGGTGGCTCGTCATCACGACGCACTGCAGTGTGAATTGTTGATATATTAGATGGTTGGAGGCAATCGGCAAGAATCCTCACCTGACCTAGGTTTCGTGCTAGTTAGCACTCTTCAGCTAGGCGTATCTGCAACCTTGAAGAAACTCATGTCCCTTCTGAGATTCGAACCCGTGTCACCACTGATTACTGCAGTGATTCACAGACGTTACTTCTGAGTTATTCAGGTTCGCGGTTGACGTCCTAAAGGATTGACTTTACTGAGTACTTTGATTTAGACGCCAGCTAGTAACATGAGTTCCTACACGGCAGCAGACACGCCTTGCTCAACAGGGAGTGCCAATTAACAACCACGAAACCTCGGTCTAGTCAAGGTTTCCTGCTGATTGCCTTCAACCATGTAATAAGTTAATACGTTAGAAACATGTAAATATTCAGTAGTATGTAAACTTTTTTAAAAACCTACAAAGATTTACGTGAAAAGAGATGTGAAAGACTGCAATGAATAAACGAAAAAAATACACCTAGTAACAACGTGTTTTCTTTTTGCAATTAGTATACAAACTTCAAATTGGGCGGCGTCCCTCTTTTTTAATCACCATAGTCACCATAGTTGACTATCACTTGTCCGTTGTAATCATCAATAGTATGTACCGACCGACACTTTAATCCAACTACAAAAACCTCTTGTAAAAAGGGCTTTACTCATTGTGATATATAGCGTGGGAGGGTGAGTTTCTAAGCAATAGGGTGAGTCTGCATCAATACCAGTTCAAACACGGTTAGTGTAATGAACAAACATGTCACTCCTAACACACTTTACTTGGTAAAAAATAATATCAGAAAGCATACATGAAACCTGGCTGGTATTTTCCGCTAGTTTCATTATCTCCAGTATCCGTCAGCGAGGTAAAGCAGCCCTAATAATAATAGCTTTACCCTGAATAGCGTTTCTATAAAGTACAGAGCTTTCACCACAGTTTATTACATACTAGCTTCCCTTCGTCTAGGATCTTCAAATAAAAGATCAATTGACAGCTGATCGTGTAACACAGTTCTATCTGACCTGAAGAGCAAACCAATCAACAATTATGAAACCTCCTCTTTGTCTCTTTCGAGAGATACATGACAACACTTTGTTGAATGGCAATAATAACAAGTACAGGAGTACATTTTGTCAATGAGGGACACCGCAGAGGAACGGTCATCTCATGTATAGGGATAAGCTGCCATCCATCGAGGAAAATGCTTGTTTTGTCTCATGTTTAATAGAAACTTGCTAATCAGCACGCTGTAAATGTTTTAAATAGTCGCCAGAGTAAACAATATTGTTAGAGGTCACATTTTACTAGATTTAAACAAAGTGAATAGGAGAAATTATACGCAGTATATATTAATGGAGGTTTTTCAGTAGCCCAAGTTATAATCCGTCTGCCTTATCCTACTCTGCAACTGTTCAAGTGCAACCGTAGAGTAAGCAATAGTGACTTAACAATTACACATATCAGTCGGTTGACGTTCTAAGCTCGAGTCAAACCAAAGGTGACATCTGCAGAGACTTAAGCGGGACCAACTGGTTATATAGTACCAACCTCTGAGTCTTCTGACAGTCACTCTAAGCCGATGCCTATCCCTTAAAAACGTTAACTGTCAGTGCTGATAGAATCTTATTAAAACAGCGTAAAATCGTTCAAGGCATCACCTATTTCCACTAACCGATATTTAGTTACTCTTTGGCTACTCTTACGCGCATGTTTCCTCGTAGTAATTCCATACAAGGAAGGAATCTCGGAAGCCTTAAGCAGAATTCTTAACAGTACAGACAGAAGTAAAAGTGGCATTCAAACCCACAAACACACAATTAGAAACAAGCTTAGTCAGTTAAACGATTATGTCAGTGGAGCCTTTAAAAGAAAACAATTTAGTTTATCTAATACCATGCTGGAATGATTGTCAAGTCAAATACATAGGTCAGAGTAGTAGAACAGGGTCAGTCAATCAGACTAGCCGAGCACAAAAACCCAGCAGCAAAATCTAGATTGGTTTGACCCTAATAAGATAAGAAATCTGAAGAATAGTTCAGCTATAGCACTCACTACATGCAATAATACACAACCATACAATAGGATGCGATAGGATGACAGTTTTAAAATTCAATGTAACAGGGTGGAGGGAGAGATTGATAACAGAAGCTTTGTTTATCGAATCAGCTGCAAATACATGTAATAGGAATGATTCATCACATGTCCCTGATATCTGGAAAATTCTACTTCCCCTACGACAAATAAAAGAAAAAAAAAGAAAACTATGAAACTCAAGTTTCAAAGTCGTGTGTTTATAATTGATGAAATGACTATGAACAGCAATAAATTTTGTTCGAAACGTCATCCAGTAAATAATACTCTTTCACTGTGTGATGCATCTAATAAACAAACTAATATGGAATGTCTTTGAAATTCTCAATTTGCACTGTACAGATTTCGAGGGGGTGAAGTCTTCCATTGGAATTTCCTCTGGAAACTGAAAGTACCATCATAAATGGTAATCAAAAGAGCCAACATAAATTCGTAAAACAATATAGTACTGTAACGACAGAAGACAAGGGCCAGGCAACCGATGGTTTATTGAGAAAATCAACAGATATTTATAGATTTTTATGTACATTATTATTAGCGTTATTGTTAGCAGAGAAGCAACGTCCTCTGATTGGTTGTTTTCCTACTGAATGTTATTCTGCACTGCTTGTGACCATTTCTTAGAAAGTTAAGCCATACATCTGCGAATCGTATTTGTACACGCTAAGTCTGCTGTGATTGGTTGTTGAGTTCCTCAAGGTTAGGCTTTTTTATTGTTTTTTTCTCATAATCCCTATTCGGGATGTAAATACTGATGTGAATTGTTGTTTACAATTTCGGCTTGCCGACAGCTCTCACCACAGTATTACTGATTGATCTAAGTAGTGAGTAGTTGAATACCACTCATATCAGCCCCAATAGTGCTCACTAGCCAAATTGAAGTGGTCCAAAAGCAAAAGCCAGACGGCTGTTTCGTTCATTTGAAGCGGAGCGCATTAGCGGTGCACCCGGTTTGACTGAGCTTAGAGAGCCAAGTCACTTGAAACTATCCGATTTCTGAGTAGGTTCTTGGGTGAACTGGCAGTATTCACAAAAAATTAGATCTGCATGATAGCATACACGATATTCAAGGGATCGGGGACAGGTGTATGCGGTTTCAAGTGATTCGTCTCTCTGAGTTGAGTAAAACCGGGTACAACTTGGCTATTAGGTGTTCAGATCACCTTGATCTGGCGAGCTAGTAAGCACTCCTGATTGATGTGAGCATTATTCAACTCTTCATCTCGATTAGTCAGTAGTATAAAGTGTAAAAGGAGAAGAGAACAAACTTGTTAACGGAATATTTGTTTGAAATTGGATATACACATGTAGGGGAGTTATGTATACCATATATTTGGAAATTGTCATTTGAACAGATCTTCCGTGGTGTACTACATCCACCTCCTTCGTATTGTATTTCTTTGTCATCTCCTGTCTTTTCAAGTATTGGTTTTGTAAGGATTTTGTTTGATTGCATGGAAGATTTCACCATGAGCTGACATCATTTAGAGAACCATTGGAAAACCTGGGAGTACTGGACAGCTGTTTCTTCGGTCTAGTTTGGGACTGTTCAGCAGTACGCACCCACTGACAGGGTTCGAGCCCAGGACCTTCTGGTTACAAGGCAAGCTCGTAGACCATTGAGGCACTGGGACCAGACCCAATGGTCCTTAAATTCTAACTTCTGCCAATTCACAACAAAGCGCGACCATTTCTCAATGTCTTCTTCGATGAGTTACTGCCTCATCTTCAACCTGCTGTACCCTACTGATCACCGCTTCCCACTAGAACCCCAGGTTTAACTTCCTCTCTCCGAAATCATATCTATCTTTCCGCGACTTGATATTTTATTTACCAATGAACGCCTCTTTATATACTACTAATAAATCTTGTCAGTAGCACCTGCTACAATAGTACCTTGATTTATCTGCTTGTCTGTCTGTTTTATGAAACATACCTCCGCATAATTTTGGTGTTTGGTGACTAGCAATAGCGATCCCGGATGCACACTTCGTCCTATTTTTGAGACTCGTCATCTGCGTGTCCCTGAATTCTTTAGTGATTAGTGGCGTCCCCGCTGAGCCTCCAGCCCAGTACCACTAGACCACTTGGGCTATGAGAGATACCTCTTGTCCAGCGGTTATCGGTGGTAATTACTTCATTCAATTTGGACGTTCCCGTTGATTGATTGGACCTAAGTGCTCGGTCCCCACATACTTCAAAACTACGCACATACACACATAGGCTTTTCAATGCAGTTCATATCACAAGCATACTAATATTTTCCCTTCGCGTTTTCAAAGTAAATATAATAATAATTTGCTTTATTCCAGAAATAGTACTAGTGGTACAGTGTGGAATTTTCAGCACATATATACAATATTTGCATCTAATTTTACAGACATTTAAAATAAGTATTAAACAAACGAAAAAATAAATCTGAAGACACCAACAGCAAAAAAAACAGGATAAACAAAAAATAATTATAAATGCGAAAAAGTACCAAAGTCTACCAAGGTCTAATGCAGTGTTTGTGGTGGTAGTGTGAGTAATCCTGCATAATACAAAACTTTTTAAGGTGGTGACTATGGCGTTCACAACCAATGATTGTCAGTTCAGTATTGCCGAAAAGTATAGAAAAATAAGAAAAAACAACCACAAAACTAATAATTACATGATGGTTAATGACAGGACAATTTTGTAATACTCATATTGCTAATATAGTCGGAACCAGTAGATACACAATAGAAGGAATACAGTAAAGTACAAAAAAGGAAGCCAATGTTAATAATTTAGGTAGCTAAGTATGTTTAAGAAGGAGTTCACTACAGAGTACAAAATAAGAGAGAAATAAAAGAGCCTAAAATTATGCTGTTAATAAGAAAGCAAATCATGGATTTCACGCTTAACATTGTCTCTGTCGCTTAGAACACGGGCCAAGTATGGTATCGTTGAGTTCCTGTACTTGGTTATACGAGCATAAATTATTTTATACTGATTTCTGATTCTACTTGATGAGATACAAGACGAGAGTTGGGAATAGACGGGGTGTTAGGGGTCAGACAGTATGGTTTTAGACCATTTTTCGCAATTATTCAGATGCCTATCAACTAAAGTAGTGACGAGCTGACTGAGATTTACACCACTAGTCCTACTGACTACCTTCAACATCCTTCTCAGGATGGTATAGTCCTTTTTCAGTGGACCAGGAAAGACTAACAGGGAGCAGTAAAGTAGAATAGGTAAGATACAAGAGTTGACAAATTGTGATGGTAGAGGTTTTTTCTAATGAGAGAAATAGAGAGATAGATGACTCATTAAGAGAAAGTCAGTGTTCATTATTATTTAATGTTTTCATGTTGTTTTCAAAATTGACTCAGTTATTAGGGTGTGGTAAGTGAGAGAGAAAAAGACAAACAAACAGTCAACGAGACAAACCTGGTTTTTTATCCCTCTTTTTTACTGGTTAAATACATAAAACACAAAGGCATGAGAGAAGCATATGCCATATACTAACTAGTTAGTTTATGTTTATTGTCATAATTTACTAACAGTTCATTCACAAGAACTGTGGGAAAAATAGTACATCCGGTTGTTTTCTCGTTGTTGTTGTTGGTGGTGGTGGTGTTGTTGAGAGGTTGAATATTTTTCGCTTTCTACTGCTGTCGTGTTCATAAAATGTTAAAACACAACACAACACACACATACGTGAGTATTTATCTAAGCTGACTTAATTTAAACTGTGAGAATTTTTCTGATGTTGTATGCGCTCCATTCTCAGTTGTCACAAGCATATGCACACATAGATCTAATCCATAAAGTGTCTCCTATTCACTAGACAAAGTGAACTAATTTTTGGAAAACCAGAGAGAGCACTGAACACACCTATTTCGTCCTAGTTTGGGACTCTACTAGTCAGAGAGTTACTGACTGATGAGACATCGTCTGATGGTTGTGCTACTGAAATTGACAGAAGTTGGGATTTATTGTCCGTTAGATCGAGTCCCATACTAGACTAGTTACTGGAGGGTCGGTCGGTCGGCTTTCCACATAGAACTTTGCACACATGTGCCACAGTTCAAGTCGCCACACGCCCTCCATGTAGCACACAAAGCAAGAGAAGAAAGTAGGAGAAATGCATAATATAGACAGTAAACAGAGGTGTGAGACAAAGGAATAGTAATAACGAAGAACAAAACAGTTTCATTGGAAATCATAAGTCACAAGGAGTGGATGCATCTGCGCCATCATGGAGAACGATTGAGCCATGTCACCAATTGTTTCCAACCATTGAATTTTACCGTCCCGAGGACCCCAACCAGTCAGGAAGTCTACACCTTCCTACGTGGCTTAGACTAACTGTTGTGAATTTCATTGACTGGTTCCATGTTTTGGTTTGACCGCCGCTAGCTCTTTTCCAGCCTGGCCCTATATCAGCTAACATTGCCCATTGTCGAGGAAGGCGATGACTAGGTATACGTAGCACATGACCTAACCATCTCAGTCGATGTAATTTCACAGTCTCGTCGATTGATTTCTCCTCCTTACCTAGCAGTCGACTGACCCCTGACCTCAATATTACTCACCTTATTATACCACTTCACGCGGGAGATAGAACGCAGACACCTATGATCGAACACAGCTAATCTTTTCATGTCTTCTGCTCTCAATGGCCAGGTCTCACAGCCATAAAGGAGGACGGAGCGGACTGTTGAGCAGTACACACGCCTTTTGGTCGATAGTCGGATATCACGTCTACTAAGCCAGAGACGGCGTAAACTGGCATATTCGAAACTAGCCCTCTGTATTCGTGCTGAGATTTCGTCAGAGATCAACCCGTTGGGGCTGATGGTACTTTCCAAGTAAGTGAAGCGGTCAACGTGCTCTACCACTTCACTTCCTATTTCTAATCTAGGGGTTGGTGTAGTCCAATCCTGCAGCATCATCTTACATTTTACAGGGGCGAATCGCATGCAAAACATACGAAGATTGTTGCTCAAGGTGTTCAGTAGACTCTGCATTTTGTCAGCGTCCTCACCTAGAAGGACTATATTGTCCGCATATTCTAAGTCGACGAGATTATTCCCTGATGGTAGCAAGTCAATCCCTTAGTCGCTGAAATGTGTTAGGGTTAAGTCCATTAGTACATCTATGATGAAGTTGAATAGGAATAGGGATAATGGGCATCCTTGACGGACGCCACTAGTCGTCACCACTTCAGATGAAAACTCGCCATAAGCGCTCACCTGGCTGCATGAGTACGAGTAGAGTGCCTTAATTAGTGCAATGTATTTTCTTGGCATTCCCTTTACAGCCAAGCATCGCCAGAGAACCTCTCGGTCGACAGAATGGAATGCCGCCTTTAGGTCAAGAAATATAATGATTGTTGGACGCCGGTAGGAATGCCTATGTTCTAGAATCTGTCGAAGGGTGAAGATATGATCAATACACCCTCTTCCTGGCCTAAAACCTACCTGGTTTTCTCGTGTTTGTGTCTCCCGAGCACCACTTAGTCTACGCAGTATTACTGAGCCTAGGAAAGTTACTGGATGATAACATTGCCTGATAGTTGTGCTACTTATATTGACAGAAGTTGGAATTTATTGTCCATTAGATCGAGTTCCAAACTAGGATGTAACAGCTCGCTGTTCAATAATCCCTGATGGTATTCCAATGGTTATGTAAGTGACGTCAACTCATGATTGAATCTGTAACCAATCGAAACGCTTGAAACCAACACTAGTGAATTACTTTCAGCTGTGTATCTGTCGTATCAGCTGGAAGCAGTATGACTTGCTATGCGTATAAGCTACTGAAGTAATAAGTATGAGTGGTGTAATGTGACAGACAGCGGCAGGAAGCGAGGAAACAGGCATAAAATGGACCTACCCAAAAATATGGAGGATCTGGACATCACCGACGATGATATATGTCTGATTTCCCACAAACTGGAAGATATGCAAGTGAAAAGCAACAAGTTGGCTGAAGAAGCATCCAGAAAAGATAGGACTTCACTTCAGGTGGACATAGAGAAAACAGAGGTAGGTGATGAAGATTCCTGGCCAGCAGCAACAGCAACAACAACAGACAACAATCAGCATAACTGGGAGAAATTTGAAAGAAGCTACCTCCTTTACCTACCAACCTGAGAAGCGTCGTTTTGACTACAGGCGCACAGAACTGATGAGGATATAAAAGTGCTTGGATCGGGAAAGAAAGGCAAACTTTCATTACTCTCAAGTCTGTTTGAACATCAACACTTAGCACTCAATATGAAAAACAACATGCGGATTTTCAACTTCAATGTGAAGTCAGTCAGTGCCACTTACTATACAGATCAGAAACTTGGCACTGCATCACAAAGGCCACTTCGAACAAACTACACACCTTCATCAACAGCTAGCTGTCTTCGGTCAATACTACTCAAGATCAGATGGCCTGCCAGAAAACATCAGCAACAAGGAGGGATCTCTGGCAATGAACGAACCAACCCAGCAGGAACCGATTGTGCAACAAATATTCAGAAAGAAATCGAGGTGGATTGAATTGGTCATACTCTGAGAAAACAGATCATCAAGTGAGTGACATCACACGATAGGCCATCGCTCGAGTTGAAGCCTAATAGGAAGCGGCGAGTTGATCGGCAGTTTGACGGTGCAATGGAGGAGGAGGTTATGTGAAGAGGAGATGAAAGCATGTGAACAGATGTGGAGCCAGGTGAAAAGGTTGACGGAGAACCGAACGCAATGGAGAAGTTCGGCTGAATCCCTATGTTGCTCCTCTAGGAACTAAAGGAAACAATAATAATAATAATAATAAACTTATGTATACAAATGCAAGTTTACAGCCGCTTTTGAGAATGAAATCGTCGCAAAGTTAGTTATCTTTGCTATACTTCTAACTTTGTCTTTTCATGATATGGCACTACTAATTACGAAGCTTCCATTGTCTTTCTAGTCAGCATATTCAGTGCTAACTTCACTCCACATTGAACGTATTCGTAAAGATCAGCAATGAAAGCTTCACAATTTAAAAAAATCCAACTCAGGATACACAACTTCATACCATATTAATACACCATCCATCTGAAGCTATAAATCTCACCCATAAATCTGTTTTTGTCATTTCACATGTAACTAAGTGGTGAACTGGTATTCGGATACATTCCAATGTATTTGATGTAAATAGACTAATAGCATGTCTCCTGAGATAAAAAACAATGTAGTATCATCCATCTCTTTGTTTTTAAAAAACAAACATGAACTGAACACAGATTCATAATTTGATCCATGTTCATTTTTATTGGGATCATTTATTTTTGATTTTGTTTGAATAGAAAAGAGAAATAATGATACATAGATATCTATATGTACTGATTCCTCTCTTATTTCAGTTGAGGAATTGAATTTCTATTGAATAAGAAGAAAGTCAAATGTGAATACAAGTGGATCATCTTTTTCACTTTTCATTCTTGTCATCAATTCACAGGTGGATCTTCAGAAATCGGATCATATTTCACTCGATTTTGTTTTTTTGTTTGCACTGAGCTGTATAAACGATTGATTTAAAGCTTGAACACGGATCAACCTGAGTTAGAGAACCATTGGAGAACACCAGGGAGTACTGGATAGTTGTTTCGTCCTAGTTTGGGATTCATCGGCAGTACGTATCAAGTAGGGTTTGAACCCAGGATCTCCTCTATTTCATATCAATTCGAAAATAATCCCTCTCTACAAACTAATTCTTCAAGATTACTTTGATGCTTACTAATGATTGGCTGCAAGGCGAAGTTGCCTGGATTGAGTTCTAGTGAGAGGCAGTGACCAGTAGGGTGCACCCGGTCACGAGTAAGGACAAATACTTGTCAGTGATGAAGTTGGGTGGTTCGCCACGCTGCTAAAATCACAAACTAGTAGAAGGTTGAATTCATAAGCTGACCATTGAGGATTTGGGTCCCTGTATCTAAATTGTCTACAATTTTGACTTGCAACTGGAAGGTCCTGGGTCCAAATCCCAGTGGGTGGGTACTGCCGAAGGGTCTCAGACTGGGAAAGAAACTGCTGTACAATATTCCCTATCAGGTTTTCAATGGTTCTCTTGCCGATATCAACCCATGTTCATACTTGAAGCAAATCGCATCCCTAGGTATTAACTCTTCAATGTATATATATATATATATATATATATATATATATATATATATATATATATAGTAGTACAATTGTTATGACTGAACATAAAAGGAGACTATCCACTGGCTCGCCATCACCTTCCACGACGAGTAATGTTCGCTGATATAGGATTAGGTTGGAAGGGTGCTAGTGGTCGTCAAATCAAAGCATAGCATCAACCAATGAAATCCTCAACAGTTAGTTTAGGCCAACCAGCCAGCCGCGTAGGGAGGTGTAGAATTCCTGACTGACTGGTTGGGGTCCTCGGGATAGTAAGAATCAATGACAGCTGGCGACAGTTTGTCATTTGGCTCAAAAACGTCATTGTCAATGGCTGGCGCAGATGTACTCACTCTTTGTGATTTGTCATGTCCAATAAAACTCTACTGTTCTTCTTGCATGTCACACTTGTGTTTATTATCTCTCTCTTTCTCTTTTGAATCTCTCTGTACTCTCTTCTCTTGCTTTCAGCGCCACATGGAGTGTGGCAACTCGAACTGGTGCACTTCTGTGCAATGTTCTACATTGAAACCGGTCAATCAGTCAATGCTAATCACCCAATGAATTAGAGGAGGAGATGGGGAGCAGGCAGGTTGTTCATTTATGGTCAGACTAGTTGAGTCAGTCTTTGGCTAGCAGACTGTAATTCGTGTAATGGGTGATTACCATTATGATTATTTTCCCTGTGGATTCGGAGTGGCTGATAAGACTTCAGCAGTACATTGTCATTTCACCTTGTCCTCTGCAGTTCTCTTTAATTGGCTTCTTGATTGCTCATAAGCTATCATCTCCTGCTCACACGATCTCCTTCGTAACCACATTCAAGTTCTTGATTGCTTTGCTGCCTGTCAGTTCCTAGTTGCGTATGACTTCAGGCCGGCTATCTTATCTTCATTATGGATCCAGCAAAGGCAGCTAACGATGAAAATCTTCGTATTAGTTTGTTTATTAGATGTATTACACAGTGAAACAGTATTACTTAGTGGATGACGTTTTGAACACAATTTATTGCTGTTCATAATCACATCGTCAATTAAAATCACACAAATTCGAAACTTGAGTTTTAAAGTTTTCTTGTATGTAGTGCAATTACACACAACCATACAATAGGATGGGATAAGATGACAGTTTTAAAATCTAATGTCACAGGGTGGAGGGAGAGATTGATAATGGAAGCTTTGTTTATCGAATCAACTGCAAACCAACACGTGTAATAGGAATGATTCAACACCTGTCCAGCTGGATGTCTGGAAAATTCTACTACCCCAAAGATGACAAATAGGAGAGAACAAAGAGAACTATAAAAATCAAGTTTCAAAGTCGTGTGATTGTTACTGATATGATTATGAACAGTAATAAATTGTGTTCAAAACCTTGTCATCCAGTATGTAATACTGTTTCACTCACTGTGTGGTACATCTAATAAACAAACTAATATAGAATTTTCAGGTATTGGTTTTGTAGGGATTGTTTGATTGCATGGAGGATTCCATCATGAGCTGACACCAGTTAGTGAACCACTGGGCTCGAACCCCGGTGGTTGCGTACGCCTGAAGAGTCCCAAACTAGGACGAGACAGCTGTCCAGGTTTTCCAGTGGTTCTCTAACTGATATCAGCTCATGATGAAATTCTCCATGTAATATGGAATTATTTACTACTACAGTCCCCAAGTTTTACACATATTTTAGTATGAAAGTTTTCAGTCTGTTAGAAATGCCTTCAGTAATCTGCGTGTCAAATCTCTGAACAATATAAAGAGCATTGACTTGACATTAGAGTCGAAAATCCAGTGACTGAACTTGTTAAAATCACAGTCTGGATTGTGGTAGGATTCGAACTTGTGGCCTCCTAATTACTAATCTACGAGACCCATTCGCTAACCAAATCATTGCCTCACTGAATTCAGACAATCTCGCTGCCGATATAGCAGCGTACTGAAATGCATTCATATAGCGAGGAGAGATTGTTGTCAAATCCAGCCTCCTATGTGTAAAAATCATATTTTCCCACAGTTTTTTTGTCCAAATTAATACAACATGATCACTGTTGACTACAAGTCAGCTGTTCAATTCAATCAGAAGACACCCGGGTAGGTAAATGTGTTCCCTTTTGTTGTCTTAATTTAAGCATAAGTGAAAAACTTGATGGAATTCTGAAGCATCGAGGAGGGTAGGTAGATGGGTGGTTGGCTGACGGGAACAACTATCTTTTAGTAAATGTTTTTTGACAATGTGTACTAAGACGGCAGTGCTAGTTGATTTTCAGGGTCATGTTCAATTCTACATTGAATAAAGAAGACATGGTAGCAAGTTCAATTCCTCATTTTCCTTTGTAAAATAAAGCGATCGTTATAATGAGGAAACGTGTTTTCTTTCTATGAAGTCATTCATGAATATAAAACTGAAGGGTGAAAAAATTTCAGATTTGTGTCTGGTGGTAGCAGTTCAGTACACAACGATTACCAATTTGAAGTTACATAGCACATGTTGGATTAAAATTTGTTTTTTGTGTAGTGGCTGGATTAATTTTCCGGGGAAGGTCACTTACCTCATAGCCAGTCATCCCTCTGTTTCCCACCTTAAGACTGGAAGAGATTTAAAGGTGAAAACATCTGGTATTGCCGAACGGTCACCGTTATACGTAATATTCTCCCCTCAACCTTTCTGAAGGTTGCTGATCAACGTAGAAAAACCATGAATTTTAGAGGTGGTATTATCTCCAACAAACATTAGAAAATCTAGACATGGTAGATGTATCATCAACTCGAATCTCTGTGGGGAAAAACCAATACCTTAGGAGAAGAAAAAGTGCATAAGAAATTAAGGTAATCATAGGGAGAAATGCAATGATGAGCACATGTAACAAACATAAAAGAAAGTCACGAGGACTGAAAGAGATCTAGAGGAACTAAACATTTTCACTGATGAGATCTAGGAAGCATCGTGTCAATTCAAACCGTTCATTTGATATGTATTTCGTGATGATTAAACTGCTAGAATACGACTGAAGAGTCCAAGATAAGTCGAAATGCGCTTCATAAGTTTCAGTACAAGCCGTCAGCAATCTAATATCAGTCTGATACTTTAAGCGCTGTCGAACAATTTATTCAACAGACCACTATACGCAAAGATGCTAATCACTTCAGCCAGGATTTTGTTCACATAGAACTTTGCAAAATGTGGGCAGTTCAAGTCGCCACCTCCATGTAGCGCACAAAGGAAGAGAAGAAAGTAGGAGAAATGCATAATATAGACAGTAAACAGAGGTGTGAGACAAAGGAATAGTAATAACGAAGAACGATATAGTTTCATTTGAAATCATAAGTCACAAGGAGTGGATGCATCTGCGCCATCATTGAGAAGGATTTTGAGCCATGTCACCAATTGTTTCCAACTATTGGTTTTTACCGTCCCGAGGACCCCAACCAGGAAGTCTACACCTCCCTACGTGGCTGGCTTAGACTAACTGTTGTAGATTTCATTGACTGATGAAGCCATGTTTTGGTTTGACCACCGCTAGCTCTTTTCCAGCCTGGCCCATATCAGCTAACATTGCCCTTGTCGAGGAAGGCGATGACTAGGCATTGTAACACATGCCTCCATCTCAGCTGTTAATAAATAATTACAGTTTACAGTTTACTCCTGACTGATACAGTTCAGATGTACCAGGTACAGACTGATAACGACGTTACGAGTTCATGAACTCACTAATCATTTTCTATCACCTAGTATTACTCGGCTCAAAGACTGGTTTCAACGTAGAACTTTGCACAAATGTGCAGTAGTTCGAGTTGCCACACTCCCTCCATGTAGCACACAAAGCAAGAGAAGAGAGTAAAGAGAGATTCAAAAGAGAGAGATAATAAACAGAAGTGTGTGAGGGGAAAAAAATAGTAATATGGAAGAACAATAGAATTTTATTGGATATTATAAATCACAAGGAGTGGATGCATCTGTGTCATGGAGAACCAGTTTGAGCTAGCAATATCACCAATTGTCTGTAGCCATTGGGTTTTACCATCCAGAGGACCCCAACCAAGAAGTCTACATCTCCCTAAGTTGCTTTAATGAAGTTTTATTGATTTCAATGACTAATGAAGCCATATTCTGGTTTAACCACCACTAGCTCTATTCCGACCTGAACCTATGTCACTAAGCTAATATTTGCCGTCGAGGAACGAGATGGCGTAACACATGTCCTAACCATTTCAGTCGATGTAATTCACAGCCTCGTCGATTGACTTCCCATCCATACCTGGCACTGGACTTGACCCGGGTAACTTCTTGGTCAATTCTTTACCTGCATAAATGAGTGACTAAGGTTTAAATTAAACGGAGAATATGTGAAGTCATTAGGATGAATTTTAAAGGGAGCGAAAATTACCAACGCCTTTATCATTCTATATTCATTGTACTGTATATTTCAATAAAGTCTGGGTACTGGTCTGAAAGCGACCTGAAATCAGTTAGAAAACCACTGGAAAACCATAGAGTACTCCATGACTGTTGCTTTAATTATTGTGGATACTCCCTCCTCACCAACTACTTCTCTCCACAATTATTTATGTATAAAATCAATAAATTAGGATTTTGGATTTCCGTTTATCCCCTCAAGATTACTTTAATAATAATAATATAATCAGCTTGTTCGTATAAGGATGGAGGAAATTGTTTATTTATTAGTAGAGAGAGGGCTAGTTAATTAGTTTATGCCTAACACAATCTTCATCTCATAAAATACTTGCTAAATATTGTATCGTGGAATTTTTATACTTACACTTGCATACGTCAAGTTTTTTGAAATGACTTCTTGTTCTATTTGAAAAGGAGATTCAAGGTGAAAGCTATGAGTAAAGTGGATGCTCTCAGTTTGACAAAATCTTTGTAGCAAAATTTATTGCATGAAATTAATTGCCTATCAATGCGGATATCAACAATATGGCCCAATGGGACACCACCAATCACCGTCTACTGACAGCCTTTAGAGTTCTACGAAGTATGAAATGGTTTTTTTAGGCAATCCAGGAAAGAATAAGTAGGGGTGAACAATAAATGAGAATAGGTAAGATTCAAGAGTTGACAAACTGTAATTGGAGGAGGGGTTGGTTGAGTTATTCCCGAGTGTCTTAACTGCTTCTAAATGTAAAATGTCAAACGGAATAACGAAATCACTAAGACGTGAGAAGACCAGGATAGATCAGATGATAGAATTAATCTGAGATACTATTAGATAGATGGAGGCAATCGGCACGAAGCCCTACTTGACCCAGGTTTCGTGCTAGTTGGCATTCATCAGCAAAGCGTATCTATAACCTTGAAGGAACTCATGTCCCTTCTGAGATTCGAAGCCGCGTCACCCAGTGAGTGCTGCAATGAGTCAGAGACGTTACCACTGAGCTATTTGGGCTCGCGATTGACCTCCTGTAGGACTGTAGTGGGTAATCTAAGATACTCAATGTCAAACTTGATTTCTATATCAATGTCATCAATTTTACAACGGTCTTCTGATCATCCTATTTCTCTCTGTCTTGTTCTCTCATTGGCTATGAATGTTTTCCTCTTTCTCTCAGTGTGTGTATGTGAGTGTGATTATTTACACTAGTCCGCCTATATCTGTTTGTATACTCTTTCAAGGACACTTATGCATAGATTGATTTTACTGCTTCAACACGAAGTGTCAACACCATTCAGCCACTGAGAACCGAATCAATAACCAGTCCATGATTTCTAACTTCAACCAAATTCGTGATTTAGCGCGACCACCAAACAGTGTCATCGGTGGGAACTCCATCCTCACTCCCGACTGGATGGACCTTACTGTGTCACGACTTCTCACTAGAACTGCTCCAGGAGATTCCGTGCTGTAGCAAATCACTAGCGAGCATCAGAATAATTTTCTCAACTTGGCTTGTAAGAATTAGTTTTTTTTTACGAGTTGATCACGGGTGGGTGCGTACTGACGATGATTACCAAACTAGGATGAAACAAGTGGTTGTCCAGTACTTCCTGTTGGTTTTCAATGGTTCTCTAACTGATATCAATCCGTGATCAACTCGTAAAAAGAAAACTAATCCTTATAAACCAACTGTAGAAAAGTAAAGTGTCAACAGCTTTTTTTAAAAAAGGCCCAGTTTTCTCACCCGCTAACAAAAGTTACAATTTGTCAAACAATATACAATAAGAACTATTGTTATGCCTTATATTGTTACAGTGTAATGGTCTTTTTGTCTCAAATGTGAGACAACTCTGAGTGATTGTCAGTCTAACAGATGACCAACTTCAAAGTGTGGTTTGCTTAAAACTGAAGTATTTTTTGGGCTAGTAGACACCTACTCCCTCGTCATATACATACTACACTAATGGACATTGTAAGCCAGGCATGACACGGATAAATATGACAGTGTCCATTTTATTCATGTTTTGGTGAATAAAAGGATAATCTTTAGGCAACAAAAGGCCTTAGCTAACACGCTTTGATATTGTTCACTAGTTTAATACATTTAGGCTATTAAATGTCACAACTTGCGGCTGAGTGATTGCGGTTCAAGGGGTAGAATGTTCGCCAGCAGCGCGAATTCTGGTGAAAATTCTGTATATTATACGAACACTTTTCAGAATAAAGTCATTATTATCATTACTCTAAAATGTCGTATAAATATATATTATTGTTTCCTTTAGTTCCTAGAGGAACATAGGGCTTCAGCCTCACGTCTCCGTTGTGTTTGGTTCTCTGCCAACGTTTTCATGACACTGCTCCACGTCTATCCACATGCTTTCATCTCCTCTTCACATCACCTCTTTCTCCATGTCACTCTCACACTGAAGACCAACTCGACGCTTCTCGTTTGGGTTCCACTCTAGTGATTGCCTGGCGTGTGATGTCATTCACTTGATGGTTTGTTTTCTGAGAGTAGGACCTCGATTTCTTCCTGCATATTTGTTGCACAATTGTTTCCTGGTTGATTCGCTCCCAGCGATCCCTGTTGCTGATCTTTTATGGCTGGCCAAATGATCTTGAGTATTGAGCGAAGATAGGTGTTGATGAAGGTGTGTAGTTTGTTCGAACTGGCCTTCTTGACGCGGCGCCGCGCCAAGTCTGTGATCCGTATAGTAGCACTGGCTGACTTCACATTGGATTTGAAAATGAGGATCTTGTTTTTCATGCTGATTGCTGAGTGTTGATCTCCACACAGACTTGAGAGTAATGAAAGCTTGCCTTGCTTTCCCGATCCTCGCTGCTTTGATATCCTCGTCAGTTCCATCCGCCTGTAGTTGAAACGATGCTTCCCAGGTAGGTAGGTAAAGGAGGTTGCTTCTTTCAAATTTCTCCCATTTATGCTGATTGTTGTCTGTTGTTGTTGTTGCTGTTGCTGTTGGCCAGGAATCTTCATCACCTACCTCTGTTTTCTCTATGTTCACTTGAAGTCCTATCTTCTCTGGGTGCCTCTTCTGCCAACTTGTTGCTTTTCATCACTTGCATATCTTCCAGTTTATGGGAAATCAGACATATATCATCGGCGAAGTCATATATATATATATATATACATACATACTGACTAATCACTCAGCAGTAATAAGTCTGTTGTGTGCAGTCGTTATTGATGCTAACTGTGTTCTATCAGACAAGCTTGAAATGTGGTCGAGGCTGCCCCCCATCAAAGTGCACTTTCCGAATCAATGTCAGATGGCTGAAAGCAATCAGCACGAAGTCATGAAGCTAAGATTTTTCTTTATCAGTACTCGTCATCATGATGTTTCTACAACGTTGAAGGAAGTGACAGTCCCTCTGAGGTTTAAACTGTATCACCAAGTGGGACATTGGGTTTCAGCCCCACATTACCATTTCACTCCTTTCACTTCTGCCTTTTTAACTGGCTCCGCAATTGTCCATATGCTTTAAAATCTTCCTCACACAATTTCCTTCATATCACTATTGCACCCGTACAGGACTCGTTATTTCTATATTGGGGTTCACTCCAGGGACTTGTATGTGGTGTCACTCAACGGTCTCCCCTACATATATCCCATATATTTCTATTCTCTCCTGCATATTTGTTTGGTTGAAGGTTGTCAGTTGAATTCGTTGTCGAAGTTTATTGTTGCTAATCCTGTCTAGCTATCTGTTTTTTTAGTATGAAGCAATGGCAACTGTTGATGAAAATCTGCAGAGACCTGTTGGAAAAGTCGCTGTACCGTATGGAAGAAAGAATGAAACTGAATTGACAGTGGTACTAAAACTCCTTTTATTGTTCCTTATATGAGTGAATTAGACCCCCAGACTGACTTCAGATTAATGAAGATCTGAAGATTTCATCATGAGATGAAATCAGTTAGAGAACCATTGGAAAACCTGGGAGTACTGGACAGCTGTTTCCCCCGTCCTAGTTTGGGACTCCCCATCAGTACTCATCCACCGCCACAGGATGAAACTTCATTCCGGTTTCGTCTCGCAAAAGGCAGGGATAGGTGTGTTTGGTTCTCCTGAAAACCAATACTCAGTCAATGGGTGTACCATTATGTGAATCGGTGGGTGCGCACTACTGAAGAGTTCAAAACTAGGCCGACGAAACAGCTGTTCAGTACTCCCAGGTCTTCCAATGTTTCCGTAACTGACATCAGCTCATGATGAAATCCTCCAACCAATCAAACTAAATCCCCACAAAAACCAATACTTAATGAAGTTCTATCTTACTTTCCCGATCCAAGGTTTGAAGCCTTCATCCGTGCCGCCCGTATCTGAAAGGATGTAACCGTGATAAGTGTAAGAAGTAACTCCCTTAAAATTTCTCCCCTTGATAGCGTTTCATGATCGTTGTTATTGTTTTGGTGTCTTCATCCCCTCTGTCTTCCCCATATTCACCTAGACGCCTGACTTAGCTGCCGCTTCCACCAATTTGCTGGGTTTCCCCTAATATAGTTTTGAGTTTGTGTGGCATTAGACATGAATCATCGGTCAAGTCCAAATCTTCTAGTGTCTTTTCGTCAGTTCAACGTATGTCTTTCTTCTAGCTCTTCATGGTCTACTGCTTGATCCAGTCTGCCACAATCTGCAATATCAATAATGCCAGTGGACAGTCTTATCCTACTCCTGTCAACACTTCACCGGTTTCGTTAGGCTTTCCATTGTAAACCATTAGACATCCGAATGAGATTTATAAAGATTTAGGACACAATCAGTCACTGTAATAGATACGATGTCCATTACAGGAAATGTAGACTATCCGTATCGAGCGAAGGCAGCTTTTGGTGGAAGTTTGCAGTAGTCTGTTGGAAATGCTTTACATGACGCGTTCGCTCTCCAAGTTTCTGGCTCATATACAGAAAGTGACTGAGTTGACATTGGCGTTGAAAATTCACATCTTGTAGTCTTTATGGTGAGTGCAACAGATAAGGGAAGAGGTGGGTGGCTTCCTTCAAAAACTTCGCATTAATGATGACTGGTGGTGCTTGTTATTGCTGTTAGGTCCCTTTATCCTACCTTGTCTTCTCTAGGTTCACTTGAATTCTTATCTTTGCTGCTTCTTCTAAGAACTTAACAGTTTCTGCTCGCAGAGACAAGTCGTGTGACAACTGTTTATATTTTCTATCTCCTCGTACCGCATCGTCTGTTGAATGATCCTCTCCACCACAATCAGAAGTATCATCCGTGATGACCAACTGGTTTCGACATAGAACTTTGTACACAATGCAGAAGAGAATAAAGAGAGATGATAAACAGAAGTGTGAGGGAAAAAAGAATAGTAATATGGAAGAACAATAGAATGCCTTGACCGGATATGACAAATCACAGAGAGTGACTGCATCCACGCCAGCCACTGACAACGACTTTGAGCCAGCCTGTTGACCTATTTTTTCCGGCCTTCATTGGTTATTACTGTCATCCCGAGGACTCCCTACGTGACCGGCTGGTCGGCCTTAACTGATTGTTATGAATTTCATTGACTGATGAAGCCATGTTTTGGTTTGACCACCATGTGCTATCTCTTTTCTAACCTGATCCATCCTATGTGAGTCAGCTAACTTTACCCATCAAGGAAGGAGAGATAGGTAGGCATGCGTAACACATGTCCTAACCATCTCTCTCAATCGATGTACCCTCGCAAACTCGTCGATTGATTTCCCCTCCTTACCTCACTAACACTCGACTGAAGCCTCACTTCAATATTATATTATTATACTGCCGTACCTGGGAGATAGAGCGCAGACACCTATGCTCAAAGACAGCTATCCTTCCCATGTCTTCCGCCTCCAATGGCTGAGTCTCACAGCCTTAAAGGAAGACGCAGGTAACTACTGCTGAGCTGTACACACATCTTTTGATCAGCATCCAGCTGGATATCACGTCTACTAAGCCAGAGATGGGGTAAGTTGACAGGCAAATGCCAAACTAGCCTTCTGTATTCATTGTCAGCAATCGACTCACTTTAGCTGATGCAACTTCTCAACCGAATTAAGTGAGGTGATCAACACACTGAACCTGTTTTCACTTCGAAGGAAGGTTTCGCAAAGCTTCCCGTTGTAAATCATATGGTATATGAATAAGGCTGACAAAGGTTTAGGCTACTCTATGGTGGTGAGGCGTGCGTAGGTGGCACAATGGTAGAATGCTCACCGCGCAGGTGGCTCGCGGTTTGATCCCTGGCCGACGTACTCTTTTACCTCGCTCACTAAGCCAGTAGTCAGATTGGTAAAGAGGGAAGGTTAGGCATGAGGCTGGCTAGCAACTCCATCTCGTAAAAATAAAACACCACTGCTACCGAAACTTCAAACCCCTAGCTTGAAGGTGCCCTATGTTCCACTGTGAACGTAAACGAATATAAAAAATAGTGTTGAGGCGGTTTCGAAACTAACTCCCCAACTTACTCATAATGAAAGGAAACAATACATGCCAAATATAACCTGGAATTGTGAATACGTTTCACTTTATCAGAAAGCAGTGTAGTCATAGTCAATAAAACTAACAAGATGTATGATGTAAACGATGTTGTAAACAATCACAACACAACACAAAGAAGAAATATCGAACAAAAACAAGTTTGCAAACATCAAGAATCTAAATGTTCACTACTTTATTTATTGTTTATTATTGTTGTTGTTGTTCCTGTACTGTGATCTCCTCCCCCCGCTTCCTATTTCCTTTCCTTCGATCTATTCCCCTGTAAAAATCCCTTCCTCTTCTTCCTCTTTCTTCTTGTTTGTCTAACTGCTTTGTCATAAAGAAGTGTATGTGCTTACTTTCACCAATTCGTCCCAACACCCTTACACACACAAGCAGATACAGACGCTAACTCTTTTCCCATCAAAAAGGTACACAGGAGAAAGGAGAAATTGATTCTCTGTAGGCATATGTCGACACACTGAACAATGTCTTTCATGTCTTCATTGTTTATGTAAAACAAATGGTTATTGATGATTACTGATGATGATAAACAACACATGACTAACAAACAACAATTGCAATTCAAACAGCGCGCCGTTTTCTAACTAGACAAAATAATCGATATTTTGTAGAGAAAAACAACAAAAATAAAGAAAAGACTTCACCTGTAAACAAAAATTGATGAGCAAGTGAATAATGAATGGGCAAATGAATGAATGATTTGACTGACTGACTTAACATGACTTTGTTTTCGTTATTCAATGTTTCAACGTTTCAATTGTTCAATGTACAATGTACAATCAGTAGCTATTTCGTATGTTATATGTTCATGTAAACTATAAGCTGCTGGTTAAAGAAATTTATTACACACAGGGAATTGATGATTGATTTAATTGTTTTTTGTGTTTTTTTTACTTTCTCTGATGTGTTTATGTGCGTTTATGCGTGTGTTTACGTTTACCTTTGTTAGAGGTAATAACCATCTTTCTTCTGATGGGGGATTTTCTAAACAAGAAACTTGATAATAGGAAATGTTTCACTTGATAATAGAGTGAACGAGTGAGGGATATAGTACTACATAGTGCAGGCGTAACCTTTTTTGAAAACCCCAGTATTTATTTATTACCTAGGATAGATAAATAACCTGGTTAACTATTGTTTATGCCATACAAGTTGAATGGGATAAGATTATGATTTTTCTTATTTTTGCATTACCTGCCGTGTTGACCTTGTTTATTATTCAATCAATTTATTTACCGGGGATTTTGTTGTTTTTGTTGCTGGTGGTGATGTTGTGGTTGGGCTTGTTGACCTGATAATCAATAATCTTCAACATTATTCCTATCATAAAATAATTAGGTCGGATAGCTTTTATGGTTTATGGTTGTTTTATGGCTTATCTCTCTTTATTTTTTAATCCTTCACGTTCCCACTGGAACATAGGGCATTTCAAGCTAGAGGCTTGAAGTTCCTGAAGCAGTGTTTATTTTTACAGGGATGAGGTTGCTATCCTCATGCCCAACCTTTCCTCTTTACCAGCTTAATTACTGGCTTAGTGAGCGAGGTAAAGGAGTGCGTTGGTGGCCGGGGATCGAACCCTGGACCATGTGCATGGTCCGCGAGCATCCTCACCACTGTGCCACCGACTCTTATCTCTCATATTGCATCCTTAAAAGACAAATGTAGATAACTTTATGAATTCGTGACCTATGAATAAATCATGCCTGTAGGTATACAGTTATTTTTATTATATATATATATATATATATATATATATATATATATAGGGGGGATTGTTAGTTAAGCTGCCTTGGAAGTCACTGGCTGGAATTCTTCAATCATTACCTGTTGCATCTACAGTTCATCGAAGGTCATCTCCTAGGTAAACTGACCATCAGTTGACAGTCTACTTGTTTTCAAGAGTGATGATTAGTTGAATTCAATCAGAGAGTCACTAAAAACTGGTAAGGAGTACATGACTCTTCATCAGGTACGTGTCCATCACTCCACTAGGACCTACTGTTACTGATAATCTAGTGGTCCACTAATGACTGACTTATAGGATGAAGTCGCCTGAGGTTTTAGTGGAAAGTCGTGTCCAACAGCGTTCACCAACTTGCCAATGACTTTGGCTAATGGTCACGCTAATATAGATCGCGAATTAACAGAAGCTAAAATTCATGGACTGGCCATTAGGTAGTGTGCCAGTGTCTAAATCATCAACGAACTCTCCTTGTAACCTGAATGTTCTAGGGTTCGATCCTTGATAGAGTGAGGTGATGGATGGGTACTGCTAAAGTGTCACAAAGTAGGAGGGAAATAGATATCCAGTACTTGCTGCAGGGGATCAGTGATTCTCTAAATAAAGTCTTTTCACGATCATAGTTGAAACCAATCACAAATATTTGAGAACTAACGGGGAAAGACTTTCTCAGGCAGCTAGAGTGATCGTGTTTAAAGGACAGTAACGTATCAATTATTCATTTATATGTTCACTGGATATGGGAGATCGTAAAGAGTCAATGAATCTGGGCTACTGAGTACGATTTTGATCCATATCACCCATTGTCTCCAGAAACCGGTTCTTAGAATCACAAGGACTTTAACGAAGAAGTCTACAGCACCTCACTTGAGTGGCTCAAACTAACTGTCAGAGATTTCATGGACTGACTGATAGGACGTTTTCAGGTTTACCACCTCTACCTCTTTTCCAACCTATTCCTATTTGATTTAATTGAATTTCAAATTTTCCCGTCGATTGATTGGACCAAAGTGCTTGGTCTCAGGTTGACATGTCTGTTTGCTTCTTGTGCAGATGATTCGACGATGTCTGGACATTTAATTAGCATTTAAGTGGTCGATGGTGACTAGCAGTGGGTGGAATCCAGGATGCGCATTTCGTCTTATTTGGGAGACCGAGCACTTCGGTCCAATCAATTGACGGGAAAATCTAAAATTCAATTAAATCATTGATATGACCCTTTGCACAAGAGGTGACTCTCGTGGTCCGAGTGATCTAGTAGATAACACGTTTGGCGTTTGAAACTATGGGCACTGGGTTCGAGCTTCGTTGAGAACATAATCACTCACTGAGAAATGCGGAATGCAGGTATATCCAGATGACGAGTCCCAAATAGGACGAAATGCGCGTTATCCTGGATTTCACTGTTAGTCACCATCCACCAATTAACACTGCTCATCGAGGAAGGCCATGGCTAGGAAGGAGCTAAAAGTGTCTTAATTGTCTCAATCGATGTAGCTTCACAAATTTATCGATCAACTAACCCTCTTTACCCAACACTCGACGCCCAACGTCAATATTACTTACTGTATATCTGTCTAACTAAAGACAATGATTAAAATTAATTTGTCAAGAAGGATACAGCGTGGTCACTGTCGTGAATACAACGAAACCTGGTCATGCAATCTGTTCTATGCAAACCAGAGATAAAAAGGCCCATTTTTGCATAGCTTGACATACTTGTCAGTAAAATTTTAGTCTAGTTATTAACTATGACAAATGTAGACTTGATAGCCTGTCAACTAAGCCACGAAATTGATAGATTTTGTCAAACAGAAACTCTAGACAACAAAATTAACGCTTCATGTTACACATCAGTGGTTTTTATAGCTCAACCATAAAATTACTGGCGCATAACTTGGCTTTTTTTGACTTTGTGTAGTCATGGCTTAATATTCTCGCAATTTTTTGTTCAAAATTAATGTTTGAAATGGTTGAACAGTTCATTAAAACTTTTAGTAAAGGTAGATAATATTTATAGACTGTTCGTGCCTTAATGGTTCAGTGGTGAAATGATCGCCAACTAGGTTAGACGGATGGGGTTCGATTCCCGGCTGATACACTTCTAGGCCTCACCAGTACCCCGAAGTAGTCCAGAAAAGAGAAACATCTCAGGGATTGGCCACCAAATGGCATAAGTTAGGGGACTATTTGAAACCAGTAAGGAGTACTGAAGAACTGTTTCATCCTTGTTTGGGACTCTTCGGTAGTACACACCCTCCTGTGTAGTACCCGGTGCTGGTTTGCAGTAGTTCTCTAACGGATATCACTCAGTGATCGAACATGAAACCAAATCAAATACTGGAAAAGAGGAAAGGTTAGGTGTTAAACTAGCAATCCTACACCGTAATAGAATAAAATCACTTCTGCTGAAACTCCACGGAAGCATGAGGCCATCCATTTCACTCGGAAAGCACAGGAATGTAAAAAGCTTGCCTCTCATTAGGTACTGAGAAGGGATGTATTCCTGAATTTCTCAATAGATAGATAGATAAAGAAGTGAAAACTTTTTAACTGTCGAGAAAATTTGTAGCTTAGGTGAACCTCTTCGGTCTTCTTGTGCTCTTTGAAGATTTCACTGTCTCACAAGAGAACATCTTTCGTGATTACTTTAGTGTGAAGTGATTGATTTTCAGGATTCTCCATGATGACTTTGGAGGTGAATTGTTGTTTTCAGAGGTTTTCTTATTCTTGTATTATATTTGTTGTATTCATATCGATCGTTTCATTGACCTAATATTCTTTCTTTCCCTTCATTTTTGCCCTGTGACTTGTTCAGTTTTTGTGGATAGATTTGATTTATGCCAGTATTTAGAAAACACAACAGATTAAGCGAAGGAATATGCATTCCTTTGCTTCAATTCGTTCCTCATCATCGCCCGACTCTACTAGTGTATATAGTTTTTTTTAATCAAAATTTCACCAATCAACTCGTGATTTCAGTTATTCAATTTTAGGTACCAGGGGATGAAATTAAGAGGTTGAAAGTCATCAAAACAACACTTTTAACTTATAGGTGTTTTTTATTCCTTTACGTTCCCAGGGGAACATGGAGCGCCTTCAAGCTACAGGCTTGAAGTTTCAGTAGCAGTGGTGTTTATTTTTACGGGATAGGGTTGCCAGCCTCATGCCCAACCTTCCTTCTTTACCAGTCTTAATACTGGCTTATTAAGGTAAAGGATTACGTCGACCGGGAATCGAACCGCGAATCAGCTGCGTGGTTGTTGGTGAGCACTCTACCGCTGTGCCACTGACCCACTAATAGATTTTAGTAACAAGATATCTAAGTCTTGAAGGAGGGGTGAAGATTAATTATGGAATTCAAGATAAGTTAATTCTTAGGCATCAACAACAAGTTATTACATAATCAAGAAATTTGTAAAATTGCAATAATGACTAAGAAGAATAGGATGACTCATAAGAGTTATGTAAAATACAAACAAGTTAATAGAATTAGCTAGAATTTTAAAAATAAACAAAGTCAAAAGATAGTTACAATGGGAGGGGAAAAAGCTGTTTTTAAAAACTTAATACATCTTATGTAGTTGGCCAAGGTTGGCTAAGAAACGGGCTGTAGAAAATTTCTTTGGAATACTAACACATTCATCAACCTAAAACCAATCTGGAAATCTTCGTCACTCAGCTCAGCATCAACAACAAAATTCGGAATTTCAATACAAACGTCAAGTCAGTCAGTTCTTCTATACGGATCAGAAACTTGGCGGGTCACCAAGAATATTTTCAACAGGTTGCAGACCTTTATCAACAACTGTCTTCGCTCCATACTGAAGATTAGATGGCCGGAAAGAACAAGAACCAATAAAAAACTATGGGAAAAACAAAACAAGAAGTAATCACCCAAAATATATGCAGGAGAAAGTGGAAATGGATTGGACACTCGCTGAGGAGACAACTGGGTGACATAGCGCATCAGGCCATAGCTCGAGTGGAACCCGAAATGGAAGCGGCGAGTGGGACGTCGGTGCAAGGGTGACATGGAGGAGATCGTGTGAAGGGGAGTTGAATCAGTATGGACTAACACGGATGCAAATGAAAAGTACAGCAGAAGACAGAAGCAAGTGGAGACGTACAGATGAAGCCCTATGTTCCACTAGGAACCCAAGGAAACAATAATAATAATATAACTGATTTGGTTTGTTCAGATGAATTCCGTTTGCCTCTGTTGTATACAAAATTCGCTCTCGGAGATCATGTGGAGGTTAAATGCTTTCTTAAAGTCGATTTGATGTCCAGCATGGCCGAGATTAGCTACTACTATATTAATCTGTAGGTATAGCTTCATTCGGACTTTTGCTAAACCAGTATGGGATGTGTTCATAAATTCGACGATGAAGTTACTTGATCGTACACCCCATGTAACTAGCTTCGCATGAATAGTTAAACTGGTAAATACACATGGGAGAGGCGAAACAAGGCGGTTCGTCTTTATTTCTTGAACTAATTATCCAATATCATCACACTGCATAGTATGATTAACTCTCACCCAATTGGTGTAACTCAAAACCTGATACATGAATAATCTGTCTTAGGTAACCGAGTTCTGGAAATAAAAGCTTAACTTCGGCGCAATACAAATTGGTCCTGAGATGCCACTATAGTGAAACGATTAGATCTTGACTCCATTTATACTGTTTTGGTTCCTATCTACTAGATTTTCTGGCATATATCTGGTATTGAATAGCGATTCGTCTTCTTCTGGAGCCATCAGCCGGACGTCTTTGCGTTCTGTTGATATTCCCATTGTGACTTTAACGTCAAACATAATATATTAAATGCCAGAGTGTTATTTTTTAAACTTCTCAGTTATCATAATGACTATCTTTCAGAAAAAGCAATCGATAAGTTCTCGTCACTCCTTGGTTGTATTGATTTATAGAGACACAGATAAATATTGATGAAGATGAAACACAACGGATGCTCCAGGCTGACTATACCTCTAAGCATCGTTACTGTATGCTCAAATAATACCTCAGACATTTCATCTAGTGTAGTTCCACAATCGCAAGCACATTTAAGGTGATTTACGCAGCCTTTTGTTAGCTAAATTATCTACAAGTGTTGTATCTATGCAGTGGATGGCGACTGAAGGTCAAATGAGAGTCTGGTGCACCTTGAGTAGCTGGTAGGATACCGACCTGATGATCAGGAGGTTGCCGGTTGGAATTCCGCCATCATACATCAGTGGTAGTCCACTAAATCATATCTATCTCAGATAGTCCTACTATTAGAAGTGTATTATTAGTAACGGACAGTTTTGCTACCGTAATCATTCTTGTTGATAATCTTATTAAGTCATTGTGGTAAATGCCCCTCTATTTTTCATGTGTACTAAATTAATTAACAGTGACCTTAAAAACCATATGTTTGATTTCCTGTTCACACTTTGAATTTTTCATATTAATATAAACTTCCTGTTTAAATTTCTAGTTATCTCCTCTCTTAAAACTCTTTGTCTTTATCGATTATCATGTCACTTATATCACTGTATATGATGTTCAGAGGAAGACAGAGTGTAAAGTTAAGCTACCTAAGATTGATAAGAGCAAAAGGAAGGATAGCTGTTTGGTTTGATAAAATGGAAGACCTCCCATCAAGTTCTTTCCGAGACTGGCATTTTTTCTGAAGCCAAGTTCTTCATGAAGCCATCCTACTCCGAGATGATTAGATCTTACTGAGATAAATGACATTAGTTAGATTATGAGTTTTTGTAGGGACCTGGATTAATTTCAGTTGTTAGATTCTGTCACGAATCAACTGATCAGTTAGAGAGATCATTGGAAACCATGGAGCACTGGACAGCTAGCCGTTTCGTCCGATTTCGAGACTCATACGCAGTTCGCACCCTCTACCCTTTACCAGCAATCGAACCACAGAACTTCATGCGACGACACCAAGATCGCTGACCATTCAACCACATAGGGCAGAATACATTCAGCTATGAATTCTAATTTTGTTAATTCTTGATATTAGAGGGAAAACAACAAGAAGTTCAGCAAAGATGTCGATCTTTTCGGCGATTTCATTCTCAAAAGCAGCTGTACAATCGCATTTATATAGGTTACTTTACATGGATGCAATTATTATTTATTTAATTCTACACAGTAACGAAGGTAAATATCATTTTCAACTTGATATGAAAGTTTGAAGGTACGAATGTAGATTACAAGGGACTTAGAGACAAGATTGCATAGGATTAGAAAACAGTTACAACGTATACAAAATTAATATTTGATAACTGGAGAAATAATAATTTTAAAGGCGAATAAAAGTTGATAATTATTTTCAACTTGACATGAATTACAAGAGGCTCAGAAACAAAAATTACGCAGGGATAGAACGAGTTACAGGTGTTAGCAAAATAAGCATGGAAACAAACTGAAGTCAAAATTTTGTCAACTTGAAATGTAAGTTAGGAGGTGTGAATGTAGATTACAAGAGGCATAGAAAGAGAAAATTGCACAGGATCAGAATATAACTGTAAAATAATTATTCTAAACGGATTACAAGTGTGATTAGGAGGAGCATGGAAACAAACTTAAAATAACTGAAAAAAATTATTGATATAGCGCTACCTATAAACAGTGGCTTGAATTCTTATCCACTTCATTCTGACATGGCGCATCTCACAGTGGTCACAACTTGATTCGTCGACGAGCTTGGTCTTGTGAACTGAGAGGCCCAGATTTGATCTCTGGTGGAGTTGTGCGTGTATACTGCTGAAGATTCACGAACTAGGATGAAGCAGCTGACCAGTACTCCTTGGTTTTCAATGATCTCTCTAACTGATGTGGGTTCGTGAAGAAGTCTACACTGAAATCAATACATACTACTGTTGGTTGGGAAGTCATTGAGCTTTATCTTGCAGTTGAGGATTTCTGACACTTCATATTGGGTGTATTATTTACCATGTGAGCTTATAAATAAACTTCTAAATAAACCGATACATACGAAACCTGATAGTTACTATTCAAGAGATCTTCAACTTCCGCAAGAGATCTTTCAGTTTCTTTCTGATATGAATTTCGTCAAAAGTCAGAGAAATGATGTCGATTACGAACTCTTAAGTCGGTCTGCTTATCACCTTCATAAAAACATAACTTCTCAGCTCTTTTTGAGAGTCTTAAACACCACTGAACCTAGACATTTGTAAAAAATTATATTTGTAAAATCTCAGTGAGATTGAAATGAGTAATTCCAACGTTTCCTGTGTTCGGCAATCTGGTCCGAACTTCTTCAGGGAAATTAATCGAAATTAATATAACAGAGGTTTGTATATAAAAAGGGACATCACTAGTTTTTAAAAACTTTGTCCAATCATGAGTCATTCGAAAAAGTATCAACAAGTATAATAAACAAAATTTTTATGAGCTGTGATCAAAATTTGACCTCGGACTTACAAATATTGATCTACCTTTGTTAAACACTTTAAACAGATCAGTAAAAAGTTTGAGCATTGTGGATTAGATCAAATAAAGTATAATTATATTTTAATAGTTTACACACAATGATAAGTTTTGTTATTGGTAATATTTCCAGCAAAATTACTGCCCGTGTTCACACCACTGTTGGAATTGTTTGAGTGTGTATGTGTGTGTGTGTGGGTAAACAGTTGTAAAACATTTCTTAACTTCTCCATAAGAAGATATGGACAGTCGAGAATTTTGACCAAGTATTAATAATTAGTGATACATATCCATTTTTATTAATTAACTGGACAAAGTTTTTAAAAACAAGAGATGTCCTTTTCTACATATAAACCTCTGTTATGTTAATTTCGATTAATGTCCCTGAAGAAGTTCGGACCAGATTTCCGAACGAAATGTTGGAATTACTCATTTCAATCTCGCTGAGACTTTACAAATATAATTTTTTATAAATGTCTTCTTCTCATTGGGCGCCCAAATATTTAAGAACCACTGAATCTACTTTTGTTAAACAGTATAGAGTAAGCAGAGACAACTCGAAGTTAGGGGCTAGAAGTTCTTTTCACTGTCTAGTCTTGGAAGTTATGACAGCTTGTGGACAATAATGGAGCCAGCTAACTTATATAGACATATATGAAACGATGGAAGACAAGATACTTTGTAACGGAATGTCTGTTTGGAATTCGATACCTCTATATAGGAAAGTGATGTACTCCTTATCTGAGAATCGTCATTTGCGGTGCCTGCACCCTTCGTATTGTGTTTGCTGTCTTCTTTTCACGTATTCCATGTTTTGCCGCAACACTGGTTCATTTGCTTTCTTTGGAGTCAAATCTACCTCTCCGCTATTTGATATTTTTTGTGTTCTGATGAATGCCTCTTTATATACTACTGATATATCTTGTTAGTAGCACACACCATATATACAGAAGAATTAATTTGACTTGTCTCACCTTGCTCATATTACTTTATTTCCTTAGAATTCACGTTCTCACACTTGTCATTCATTTAGATTTACGTTATAATTTGTCTAGTTTTTCAGGTAACATTTGGAGAAATGGTACACAGGCCTTGTTAATTTACTTTTAGTCGACAGTAAACCACCTTCTTGAATAACGTCAGTCAGTACTACTACTACTACTACTACTACTACTACAACTACGGAAATTCCCATCTATCAAATATTAGCAGTTGTAGTAAGGCGTTAGTTGCGACCAGTGCACAAGAAATGATTTGGAAATAAAGTTTTGTGACTTTCACACAGAAGAAATGGGTCATTCGGTAACAATAATATGCAAACAGCACTTTATGTGAACACTGTTTACAAGGAAAAAGGGTCACTCTGAGCGCATTTTACACTTAACGACTTTTTCTGAGAACAGCATTACCATGTTTAACAGTCAAGCTTAAATTTCATACATTTATTCCCCCTTAATGAATTTGAATAAAGCAAGAACAACAGTGGCGGTTTGTGCAGAATAAAATGGTACCATCATTGCTTATTTCGTTGGCTTCTCATCAGCTCAGCTGCTGCTTACAGGCCAAAGTTATTATTAAGTAGTATATCTACAGAAACAATTTTAACATACTTGCACACAGAGTTCATTTTTAAACAAAAATCAATCAATCAATATATGCATACAGTAATATTAAACACTATTCCGAACAATAATGATCATACACAGTGGAAACTTTCGGCATTACGTAATCAGATGAAAGAGAGGTGAAAATATCCAGTTACCAGGGCAAAGAAAGACTGATAACTGCTTCTTTCTGAATGCATAAATCAGGTTTCAGGTGCTTGATGGAGATGGCTTCAGCAAACTTGAGGAGAATTGAGCTCTTCTGCCTACTGATGATTTTGAAGGATCTTGAGACGTCCACCTTATGACCTGTGTCAAGGGGATACCTGGAGATGGCACTGTTTAAAGCATTTGTTCCCTTTAGACATAAGCTTTCTGGTACATGTTCAAAAAATCGTAGAAATGCCCTTCTTTCTGTTCTTCCAATGTAACAGCTGCCGCAGACACATGTAAATTTGTATATACAGTTGCAGTTAATATGAGAAGGGTGGGTATCTGTCGATTTTTGATTGTACCCAAGAAGAAAAAGTTTTTCGATAGACTGGAACAAGCTTAGCTGCACGATAGGCTCTGGCTGGTGACCTACTCAGTCTTCTGTTGACCATTACTGCTATGTTTTCACCTTTATAATCAAGTTGAATGCAGATTGGCTTTTTCTTCACTGTGATTTGTTTGACATTTAAGACTTCAGATCTTCCGTCCTTGTTTTTGAATCTTTGAGGGTAACCATAATAATATATATATATATATATTATTGTGTGCATATATTGATTGAGTGATTTCTGTTTAAAAATGAACTCTGTGTGCAAGTATGTTAAAATTGTTTCTGTAGATATACTTCTTAATAATGACTTTGGCCTGTAAGCAGCTGATGAGAAGCCAACGAAATAAACAATGATGGTACCATATTATTCTGCAAAAACCACTATTGTTCTTGCTTTATTCAAATTTGAACTAAAGCGTATAATAGAACCGGTTAGAAATAATGAAATCCGTGGGAACGGAGGAGAACGAGTGGAGGGGGTAAGGAGAATTTGGCGCCGGAATAGAAAATAAACTTGAATCGTAGGCAACCTATAAATATTAAATAATGAATCATTGAAAACGACCAGAAGAAAATAAAGAATAAATAAATAAATTGACAGAATGAATTTTCACATTGTCTCTTTTTAAAAAAATTATCTTTGTCTATTTATGTTTTTATTTGTCTGTGCGCCAACCAGTTTATTATCGATCTAGTTCAATGTGTTCAATGCATTTAATGTGTTCAATGTGTGTGTACAAAGACTGATTATGAATTAATTTGATGAATACAAATGCAACCTTTATAGATAAAGTTAAATAAAGCATTCAGACAATAAATATTTTGAGGAGGGGATAGATACTATTTGAGAGTTTGTCTGCTATTGCGTTACATCTAGTTAGAGAGGTGGAGGATCACTTTTGACATGAATGATAACCAATCGCACAGATTTTTAATAAGTCAGTTAATTCAGGTGAAGAAAATTGTTGGAATTTATTGTCTTTTTAGAAATCATGTCGACTGTAACTGCACAACTTTGAAACATAATCTCACATTCGTTTTAGCCATCATAGAGCTAATAAGTTTGAAAAGAATGGATACTGAACAAAGAGTACTCTTTTCGATAAATTCATCATCAGGTTCTACAATTATATATACATTGTAGTGAATGAATGAATTAGTGTTATGAACAACATTAATGTTGTTTAAATAACATCGAATCAATAATAATAATAATATAAATAGATTTCAGTTCGATAGGAATAACATAACACTGCACTGAACATCTGACAGAGAAATTAGGAAAGATAAAAATACAAATTCATGAATTTATAGTCTCCACTGAAGGCCAGTGCTGGGCAGTAGTAGTGGCTGGTTGTACTTGCTTCTTCTGCACACAAATCGTGTTGGCTTCTGTTGTTTGCAGCATGCGGTACTTCGATATTTTTGGCACCCGGTAGATTACAGAGAAGGATTCTTCCACACTGGCTTGCTTTGTGGCCGGTTTGCACCAGATGGTCCAATATCGAACTGTTAATGGTTTTAACTACACCTTTACTTAGCCATAGTGGGATATGTTCTCGAGCACGAAAAATCAAGTTCCTGGAGCAACGGCCAATATAACTCGCCCCACAAGCGCAGTTGAGTTGGTAGATACAATTTGAAGTGGCTACCTGATCTAGGTACTTCATCTTTCAGTCGAGGTAGCACAATCGGTCGTGTAGAGAATATGACGTGTAGTTCGCCAGCAGTAAAAGTTCTTTGAACTGATTTTCTTAATTTCCTCGTGATTATCTCACTTGGAATATCGCCCTTGAATTGCAGTCGTATATTTTAAGGCTTCTTGTTTACAGACAGTGAGTAGTCCTTTTCCACTTTCTTTGTCATGTGTTTCTTGATAAATTTGTCAGGATAACCATTTTCGATCAAATTATCATATACAATGCTTAATTCATCTTTAATTACTTCTTCTGAGCATATAGCTCTAACTCTGTGGCTGAGGGTCTTCACTAAATTTCTTTTGTACTTGATAGGAACAAAGCTGGAAAAATGTGTGTATATTGTCCTGTCCATGTACTTTTTCTATGCAAATTTCTTTTTGTGCTACCGTCTAGTTTTCTTGTAAGGAGGAAATCCAGGAGGGCAATTCTGTCTTGGGATTCCTCTTCGCACGTGAATTTCATAGCCGAATGTACTTCATTGAAGTTTGATTACTTATATGAATGATAGACAGGTGATTGTTCAGTCTTCAGTCCTCAAACTCTTTAACTCTATCTTTTCCTGTTTACAAGCAAACAGTGATGGGCTTATATCGAAGCAGTAAGTGTGGCTGAATGTGTTGTGTTCACACTGGCTGATCTTGAATTGATATTCTCTGTATTCTTCATAAGCTCACTTATTTCCTAACTAATTATCTGTTATGAGGAAACGATAAGTTAGGCGTCAGTCACTTCAGTGAGTGCCATGGAGGAGACTGTGTGAAGAACAGATAAGAGCCTATGGGAGATTGTGGAGTAAGCTAAAGGCAGCTAGAGGAAACAAGATGAAAGGGAGATATCCTCTTCAAACCCTCTGTTCCACTTGAAACCTAAGAGAATAATTTTGATGATCTTGGTTAGCAAAAGGCATGTTCGTAACTACAGGAGGAACGGACGAGGATGTCAAATCGAGAATCGGAAAGGCGAGAAACACATTCATCAACCTGAAACCAATCTGGAAATCTTCGTCACTCAGCCTGCATCAACAACAAAATGATTCAGATTTTCAATACAAACGTCAAGTCAGTCAGTTCTTCTTCTCTACGGATCAGAAACTTGGCGGGTCACAAAGAATGTATTTCCAACAGCCTGTTGCAGACCTTTATCAACAACTGTCTTTGCTCTATATACTGAAGATCAGATGGCCGGAAAGAATCACCAACAAGACACTATGGGAACAAACAAAACAAGAACCAATCGCTCAACAAATATGCAGGAGAAAGAAGTGGAGATGGATTGGACACTCGCTGAGGAGACTGCTGGGTGACATCGCACGTCAGGCCATTGCTCGAGTGGAACCCGAAAGGTAAGCGGCGAGTGAGATACCAAGGGTGACATGGAGGAGATCGTGTGAAGAGGAATTGAAACAGTATGGACTAACTTGGATGCAGGTGAAAAGTACAGCAGAAGACAGAAGCAAGTGGAGACGCTTAGTTGAAGCCCTATGTTCCACTAGGAACCCAAGGGAACAATAATAATAATAATAATAATGTTCGCATAATGAATAAATAGGTGGTATCCCTGAGGATGAATCAGTTTTTGCCAAGTTGCTGATAGTCTTTTCTTTAGATCACATGAAAGTATCGAAATGAAGTGCGTTGAATTTAATTATCCCAAGCGACTTCTACTGTCGGTATTCTGATTATTATTGTTCCCTTGGGTTCCAAGTGGAACATAGGCCTTCAACAACATATCCCCACTTTGTTCTATTTTCTGCTGTCCTCTTTATCTAAGTTCACACCTGTCCATAATCTCTCATCTCCTCCTCGCCACACGATCTCCTCCATGTCACACTCGTCGCTTCCCATAGGGATTCTAATCGAGCGATGGCGTGGCGCACAACGTCACTCGATGATCGCCTCGGTGTGTGCCCAATCCATCTCCACTTTCTCCTGCATAAATTTAAAACGTTAAGTTCTCGGTTAGTTCGTTCCCCATAGTCGCTTGTTGCTTAACCGTTCTGGCCATTTTGTCTTCAATATGGAGCCAGCAAAAGAGGTAGCTGTTGACAGAAATTTGTAGTAGCCTTTTGGAAATGCTTTTCGTGACGCTCACGACAAGTTTCTCACTCATATCTAGGAACTGTTGAATACATTCCAAATCTTGTTCCTTATGCTGGCTGAGTTCATAATATTTCCAAGCTGGTTTCAGGTTGATGAAAGCGTATCTTGCCTTTCCAATTTTGGCTTTGATATCTTCTTCCGTTTCCATTGTCTGTACGTGAAGCGATCTTTCCTAGATAAGTGCAGGAAGTAACCTCTTTCAATTCTCTCCTGCTGATGGTGATTGGTGCTGATAGTTGTTGTTGCTGTGGTTGGTTGGTTATCTTCATCACCTAAGTCTTCTCTATATTCACCTGCAGTCCTGCATCTTTAACCAGTTTGTTGGTTTTCGCTTGTAAGTCTTCGACTCTGTGTGACATTAAAGATAAATCTTCCACGCGCGAAATCCAGATCTTCTAGAGTCTTCATATAGGTCCAGCGTACTCCTGTTTTCTCACTCTCAACTCACAGTCTAACGCATAATCCAGTCCACCACAGTTAGGAATATCATCGGTGATAATATGCAGCCAGTCTTGTCTCACTCCTGTATTTCACTTCAGACGTTTCACTGGATTTTCCCTTGTGGATCACCTGGCTCGTGACATTGTCATGTAGCAAGCTGTTGAATGTGGTTGATAAATACTTGGGCACTACATACCGTAATGATGAAGCGGTTTCCAAATTAACTCGCGGTCAACGCTGTTGAAAGACTTCTCAAAGTCGATGAAGTTGAAGTAGGGAGAGATTTGACTGCCATTTTGTGGTTTTTTCTACGATGATGCTGTAGGTATTAACCAGAAATCACTTCAACCAGAGGTTCTGATTTCCTATCAATATATCTGAACCTAATTGATTAGCATCGGTTTTATATATGGAAGCTCCTTGAAACGACGCGTCTATATTAGCAGGACTAATATTTTGAACTTGCTTGATCGGTTGTCACTATCAGTGGGATCCTTGACACTTGTTTCTCTCTGTTTTTGAACCAGTGAATGCTGGTATTTAACTCGACCTCAATGCTCATCTCATCAAACTCCACAACGTTATCCACTAGGCCTCCGTTAGTAACCATCTATCAAATAACATGAAGCTTAATTCTCATACATCTTCGAAGTGTCTGTACTTTGAGCCGACATAACGGCACAGGGGACCGAAAACTTCTGTCAACAATAATCAATGAATGGGTATTACAAAATTAACTTTAACAAGTTAATTCTTTAACATTTTATGAAAAATTTCGCGTTTCTATCATCCGTTTTCCTTACCTCTTTGTTTTGTCTCTTTTCTAAAATTCAGATCTGAATATCAAACCGTCGGCGAAAACAAAAACCACTCACCCTCCAAACTCTCTGCCATCTAAAAAGTTCTCCAATAACAAAAATTTATCGGCTGATCCAAAAAAGTCAATAGATCCTTCAGCTCAGGTAGCGTTTAAATCAACCATCACTACAGGCAGTACAACAACAACAACTACTAGTACTACCTCAACTACAGTTACGACTTCTAGTCAACTTTATCAGACAATAATTTCTTCATCTTCCTCAGGAAGTCTATCACCATCTTCATCAGGCATACCAATGCCTCGTCAACTGAATTTTTATCAACACTCCAATAATATGCCATCCTCAGCCAATGTGCGGCCTAAAGATTCCCCAGTCAAAGTAATCGATCGTGCTCAGTATTTGAATTTTCCATCACACGGTCAAACCGTACAAGGGAACCACGTGATGAGCACTTATCCTGGAGGTTATGATAACAGTAACCATATGAATAAAATCGATAACAAATATTTAACTAATTTACCCAATTCCACCATGTGTTCAGATAATTTTGGTCATCAGTCACGAGTACTAAATCAATATCAGCACCAGCCACAACCACAACCACAAACTGTTCAAAAGTGTTATGCAAGTCCTATGAATTATGATCAATCGATGACGACAGCTTCGACATCTGTGGGTAAAGTTCAACTCACCAATCAATCAGTGACAATTGGTAACACCCCAAATCATCACTCCTTACCATCTTCAATGGGTCAACAGTCAAGTCATCCGTGTTACCTAGCGGGATCAACATTTCAAGAAAGACCAGCTCATCAAGTGACCAATCATCAGATGTCTTTTCCACCTTCACAACCACCTCCAGCACCACCCCCACCCCCTCCGCCTCCTCCTCATCACCAGCACCATCCACAACAGCTACGGCCACAAGAACTTCAATATCCAAGTCAAGCATTCAATCCAGGAAACGTTGGGGTAAGTTAATAATAACAGTAATCTTCAATTGTTGGTTTGCAGGGATTTGACTGGTTTCATCATGAGCTGACATCAGTTAGAGAACCGTTTGGAACCATTGATCCTGGTTTCGAATCCCGGTGGGCACGTACTGATGAGGAGTCCCGAAGTGGGACGAAACAGCTGTTCAGTACCTCAAGTTTTCCATTGGTTCTCTAACATATGTTACCTCATGATAAAGTCCTGAAATAATAGAACTGATGGTAATTTCAATGTGGATTTCCTCACAAACCACTATCAGTGAGACAGTGCATTGAAAAACCACAACCCAACCCAGGATAGAAGCCGTCACCTTTAGGTTACTTGATCAAACTTGTTTATCGTTCAGCCACTTGGGCTAGAATTCAATAACATGTGAATTCTGCCCTCGGCGATTCGTGATATGGCTCTGGCCTCAAACAATGCCATAGATGAGCATAGATGAAGAGTAACAAACTAAACGAAAACAGCTTTGCCGTGCTCTCTGATAGATTTCAATGATATCTCTAATTGATTTTGCTTTGTGTCAATAATACATATTGAAATCAATACAGATCCCTATAAAAATAACCCATAGTCTAAATATGAATTTCCAGCTAACTGGTGGCTAATGGAAGAATGTCCTTAAGCTGTACTGAGTCTTCATCACCAGCAAGTAGGTCCTCCATTATCATGTTGAAGTGAATTCTCATAGAAGGCACTGGTTGTTCAGTGTAGCGCCTTATCACAAATTGACAAATTTAGAATCTTTAAAACAATTAGTTCCCTTTATGAATTTAGTTAAACAAAGCAATAAGAAAGCGTAATTTGTCTGAATCGTTTGTGTAATGTATTTGCGCAACACATTTCGAACAATCTGATCACACACACTGACTTGTCATAGGAATATATTTGAAATTAATAAAGGGTTAAGAGGTGAGGAAATAGACTACTTAGGTCAAGTTAAAAGAACATATTGAAGGTCAAAATAACAATGAAGATCACTAAACCAAATAAAAGAGGTAATAGTACATCTACCCTGGTTGGTGTCAAAACAAAGTTTACCAAAGAAGGTGGTTTAGTGGGATGACGAATTCTTTTTGAACGCATAGAGGTGGCTTAAACTTTCTAAGTGCCAAATAGGGCTTCCAAAAACTTTAGGATACGCCCCAAACACATTTTCTAGATAGGTTTAAAAGATGTGCAAACTTTAATTTTATATCCTATCTCTATAATATGTTTCACAATAGAAGAGCTAGGTCTCTTGTTCTCACCGTTAATAGGTTCTGAATATTCCATTTGTTTCTGGAGCCATTTAGGAATATGCTGTGAAGCCAGCCCTTACTTTCAGAGATCGATGAGTCCTCCCTATGTATGTGGGATGTGACATCATTTCTCTCATGTTCAAAGGGCTTAGATGGATGGATATATTGGCTTCACATTCTCAATTATTATTATGATATCAGCTGCATAAAACGTCTTTTTAACAGCAGCGTTCAATCTTTGTCTAGTTATCAAGCTGCTATGATGCCCCATATAGGGTACCTTGTTGTACACGTCCATCTTTCTTAGGGGCGAGTTGGAGAGTGGGTCTTGTTGTTCTGACTACTTTATATCTCCTGACGAACTTATCTGTATAATTGTTATCAATCAGAGTTTGTGTCAACTTTCTTTCTTCTTCATCAAGTGTGTCTTCAGTGCATATTCGTTGGATTCTACTGAAGAGGCACCTAGCTGACTAAGGCTCTTTTGTACCGAACAGGGCAGAAACTGTGGTAATTAAGATACTGTCCTGTCCAGGTAGGTTTTCTATGTATAAATAGATCTTTTTATTGACCCATCAAGCCGTCGACTAAGCAATATGTCTAGGAAAGATAAAGAATTATCTTCCTCTTCTACAGACAGATGTAAGTGATATGCTATTCTGAACTTCATCCATTCGATTTAGAATCCACGTGTTACTACAGGATTCCGACCCAAGAGACTGAAGAATAGTCAAAGAGCTGCTGACCTGAAAGTCCAGGGTTTCATGCCTGGTGTGTTCGTAGGTGTGTAATACTGGTGAATACACCCTAAGTGGATGGAAATTAAAGTAGCCCAATAGTTTAACCAGGGTGCCAGAAAAATGGATTTAGACAAAGCAATAGGAAGAAGACGTAGTTTGTCTGATACACGTCTAATGAGTATTTGCACAACACACGCACACACACACATTTAGGATATTCTGATCACGCATACGCGTGAGTACTTCTCATACATACATTTACATATATAAGGTAACACATAATTCAATTTTTAGACTACATTGAACATTGAAGCCTTGGAAGAACTATGTTGCTTTTCAATGTGTTCAATTCATCTGCGTACACTCGCAGACGCACTGCTTTTACCTCTAATCTACGCCTCTGAATTCATAATATCATGTATATGAGGGAATTGCGTCTTTTAGATGCCTTTTATAATTTCAAGCGTTTGTGGAGGAGGCTTTTGCGTGTATATTAGGACGTTTTTGATATGGACTGCATTTTCAATATCAATATTTTATGGTCACAGCTTGATTCCACACCGTATTATTGGTACAAGTATGGAATTTTCAGCATGCGATTTCGGTAACCCGTATTTCGCAAGCCGAACATTCATATCTGGTGTGCGTCGGCAGGGGGTTGAACTCCGGACCATGTGCATGGTCGGCGAGATTGCCAACTGCTGTGCCACTGATGCACAACATTTCATTTCATTCCTTTCCAAGTAGAACACAGGGCTTCAAGCTGGAGGCTTGAAGTTTCAGTAGCAATCATTTTCCCTATGGTATAGAGTTACTAGCTTCACGCCAAACTTCTCCCCTATTGCGCGTTTACTACCTGCTAAACAAGGTTTCGGAGTGCATTCACCTGGAGTCATATCGGCGTCACGTGATTGGTTAATGAGTATTCCCTCACTGAATCATCGATGCATACGATATTATTGTTTATTATTATTTCCTCGCATTTCAGGGGGGAATATTGGGCATCAACAGCACATCTCAATTTCATCCTGTCCTTTGAAGTCTTCTTTAACTGGATGTTATTTTCTCCCCACCTCTTCCTCAAAGTGACGTCTAGTTCATCGTTTTCCACTGGGCTTCCAACAGAATATTTTGTTTGGCTCGCCTCGTGCGTGATATCACTCAAAGGTCTCTTCAGTATGTGTCCAGTCTACCTCCACTTCTTTCTGCATATTTTTTTGGCGATAGATTCTTGGTTGGTTCGCTGTTAGCCAGTGTTGCTTATATTCCTTGTCACTTCTGACCCCATCCATATGATCTTCAACATGAATGGAACGAAAGCATTTGTTGATAAAAGTCTAAAGCTCACTTGAAACTCCAATTCTCTGAACCATGTAGATTCACTGACTTGTTCTTTATGCTTAATGCAGTAGGTCTCCCAACTGATTTCAGGTAATTGAAAGTCTCTCAAACTTTGACATTTTCATCCTTTCCACCTGTAGTTGTAGCGGTGTTGCTCACTTCAGATAAGAGGTGAAAGAGGTGACCTCATTTGAATTTCTTCTGCTGATGATAACGACGGGTGCTTGTTGTAGTTCTTCTTCACTAGGTAGGTGTCTTCACCATCTCTGTGGTCTCCATGTTTACTTGAATTCATTTCTTCGCTGATTGTCCCAGTTTGACCAGTTTGTGAATTTCCGTTCACAGATCTTCGAGTATGTATGACAGTAGACGTAAGTCGTTCGCGAAGTTCGAATCTTTTAGAGTTTTATGGTCAGTTCAGGGTGTTTCTAAAACAAGCAACAAAGGCAACTAAAGCAGGATTTAGTGAATTCACCAAATTTTGGTAGAACTCGTCAGCTGAATACTCTACATACACGGATATATATACTTATTGAATTTACATTGGGAGATATAAGACTGATAAGCAAATAAACTACATTGAATTAGTCATGCAAAAAGACATGTGCGAATGTTTTTCCGGGTCATATTCAAAAAGATAAGGAGAGAGGGAGTATGAGAGGTTGAAATTAAGATAAAATGCATTACGCTTCAATTACGTCACTTAGATAAACAATTAGTAATCGGGAAAAAAAATTAAATATATTAGGAATTACAAACTGGGTTATAATAATAACAATAATAACAGTTAATAAGTAAAACGTATTACTATGGTAGATTCAGAGTGACGATCATTTCCTTTTCTACACAGAAAACTGGCTTATAAACTGGAGTTAGTTGCACAAGCCTCCTCAATTGCAAGCATCTTCTTGTTTCTTTGTCTCTCTGCTGACAATAACAGTGTGAATGACTTGACAGCGTCGTTATCATGTTCGTAGTCCACAAGGTGCTTTGTTATTGAACTTTTAGGCACTTTGACTTCAGGTGTTTTCAACCACCTTCGCGAATTCTCCATCATGTTTCTGCTGTCTCACTCTTCACCCTACCCCGAATGATCCAGTCCACGGCAAACAAGAATATTATCAACGTGCATATACCAGTTTACTTGCACTTGTGGAGCTGAGTACATCGGCCGTACCATGCGCCGACTTGGAAAACGCGCTCGCGAACACTACCCAGCCTGGCTAGTAAAAGGAGTCCAAAAACGTGTATACAGTTCAGTGACAGAGCATCTGGTCAACTCAGGACATTCAGCGCCTTCAAAGTAATATACAAGATTCAATCAAAGCTATCAAAGGGAGTGAAATCAAGACATCTGGGCATAGCTGAGGCGTTAGCTATCCAAAAACTCAAACCCACTCTTTGTATCCAAAAGAAATACGTCCAACCCCTGTCCCTGCCATGGCCATCATAAACAGCCTAGATGATGACTTCATCGAAAAGAAAATTTTCTTCGCTGCAACTGTCTTTTTATTCCCTAGAATATTATCTGTGATAATTAGTGTCAGTATTCATAGTTAATTCGTAATTTGATTTTCTAAACTGAAAACTGCTTAATTTCAATTGTCTATCAACGCAATTGATTCACATTGCGATACTGAAACAGTTTAGACAAATAAGTAGATAAATATGCGCTAAATTCAAAGGTGTACAAAATGAATTTTACTCGTCTGTTATTGTACATCAACACCGTTATAAACAAAATCATACAAAATTGTGGTCGGCCTTTCACAATCACCCTAATTACTATTGTAATTAATATAAGGATAGCATAATTATCATTAGACAAAAGTTAGCAAAAAAAAATAAGTATGAAATGTTAGACATCCATTTGGCAGGAAGATCTATTTAAAAGACACACATTGTTACACGAATACTTTGTTCTGAGAGGAGTGCCTGTCTATTTTCACGTAAAATCCATAGAAGCTCAACGCTGTTTGATAGCGTTAAATTCGAAGACCGCAACCGGCTCTATGGAGGACTGTTTAGCTTACTTCAAAGATTATAATGTGATCTCCTTTGACCTACAAATAAGTCTAGTTGATGAATGTTGAACGGATAATGATAATAATAATAATTTGCTTTATTCCAAAACAGTACTTGTGATACAGAATGGAATTCTCAGCATTTCACTACAGTATTGCATCCAGTTTGTACATTAACAATAAATAAAATTCTACATAGATTATGGGTAGTCTCAGTTAATTTTGACAACAACATATTGGCATGTCGGTAGCAAAGCCAAAAGTGAACAGAATGTTTGAAGGTGTTAGAAAAGTAGATACTAGCATATTTACTGGCGTAAGCGGTAACAAAAAGGTCGAGATATACAGAGTGTGAAAGAACGAAGAAGAATGTTTTAAGTAGAGTTTGTAAGGAAGAGAGAAACAAAACAGCACATAACAAAAAAAGAGAAAAGGAAAAGAAAGAAAGAAAACGTTGTACCTATAAATGATATGAGTTGGAAAGACGAGATCCAATTGTTCTACTGACTATTTAATAAGTTATAAGTTTCACGCCTAATGCTTTCTTTATCGCACAGAACACGAGCCAAGTAGGGTATGGTTGAGTTTTTGTACTTGCTAGTGCGAGCATATAGTTTTCTATATAGGCTTCTGGTCCTGCCTGATGAGATACAAGGGGAGAGTTGTGAATGAAGAGGGTGGTGTGAGTTAGATAGAATGGATTTAGCCCATTTTTCACATGAGTCCAAGTGCCTGTCGACCAGAATATTAACAAGCTGGTTAAGTGGCACGTTGCTTACCCTGCTGACAACCTTTAACACCCTACGTAATAAGATATAGTCTTTCTTCAGTAGCCCTGGAAAAACTAAGGGGGAACAATAGAGAATAATAGGCAGGATGCAAGAGTTAACGAATCGTAGGAGTAAGGGTTGGGTTATTCCAGAATGTAGAAGGTAAGACGGAATGTTTTCTTAGAAATCATCAAGATATGAGACAACCAGGAAAGATCAGCAGGTAGAATGATACCAAGATACTTGATTTCCGACTTGGTCTCTATTTCAATGCCATCTATGTTGCACACCTCGTGAGTAATGTCAGATTTATGCCTAAAGATGAAATTGACTGTTTGACATTTAGATGGATTTAAGGTAAGACCGTATTTTTTGGACCACTGGCTGATTTCTGATAAAAAGCCATTTAGTTTGGAGCAGTCACTTTGACACTTGATAGGCAAAGATATAGTTAGATGGTCAGCATATTTGACAAAATAAATGTCATTTGAAGATGGTAAGTCATGTAGAAAGAAAGAAAAGAGAAGTGGGGAGAGTACAGCACCTTGGGGGACACCAGCTTCAGTGAGCACAGCAAAGGAGGATTCACCTTTGTATACTGTGTACTGCATTCTGTTAGAGAAGTAGGAATGCAGCCAGTTAGTGACCCAGGACTCAGTTTGTGTCGTCGAGAGCATTTCAGGAGACTGTGTGAACTGATTGTATTCAGCGTATGCTGTTGAATAACTTGGCTTCAAACAAGTGAAACAACCGTTCGTCGTTCAAATCACTTCGATTTGGCCAGCAATCACTACTGATTGTTGATGTGAACGATATTCTACTACTCATTTCAAACAGCAAGTAGTATATAGCGTGATAAAATATTTGAGTTGTCTTTTAAGCAGACATACTCATGAGGTTATTGACATGCTTGAAAATCAACGGTCAGATGAGATTTGAACTCTATACGACTCCTTTCAACTAGTGGCTAGTGCTTGTCTCGTTAATCAGATTGAAGGGATACAAGCACATCAGAATGCCAGGCGTTTCGATCGTTTGCCGCCGAGGTCATTTCACCAGCGAGCCCGATTTGACTCAGTTTAAAGAGTCAAGTCAGTTTAATGATAATTATAAATTGCTTTATTTCAAAAAAGTATCTGTGATACAGTGTGGAATTCTCAGCGTTTTGTACAGTATCGCATCTAATTTAATAATAATAATATTGCAGGACTGATAGTAAGTTAGTTGAAATAGTGCCAGCAAAGATTACAAACATGAGAGGATGAAAGTGCCAATTACATTTCTAATTACTTAGGAAGTCGTAGGTTTTTCGCCTAATATTGTCTCTGTCATAAAGAACGTAGGCCAAATAGGGTATTGTCAAGTTGTGTGAGCATATAATCTTTTATAATGACTTCTAGTGCTGTCTAGTGAGATGCAAGGGGAGAGTTGAAAACAGAGGGGAAGTGGAAGTCAACGAATATGGATTCAGACCATTTTTCACATGAGTGTAGGCGTCTATTGACCATTGTAGTAACAAGCTGACTGATTAATTAGCACACCACTCACTCTTCTCAAAGTGACATAGTCCTTTTTGAGTAGCCGAGGAAAGACTCAATAGAGGACAGCAATAAAGAACAACTGGTAAGATTCAAGAGTTAACAAACTGTTAAAGCAGGCGTGAAGTGATTCCAGATTGTCTCAACTTCTTAAGGTAGAAGATCTTACGAAAAATTTACGTAGAAATTGACAAAATATGGGATGTCCAAGAAAGGTCATAGGAAAGAACTATTTTATTTCAGTGCCATCTCCGCTACAAGCATCATGTAGACGAACTAGTTGTTGTAGATCACGTCGTTTCTGCTTGACGGTGAAGTTAACTATCTGACATTTAGAGGGATTTAAGGTATGGCCATTCAGCTTAGACCACTGACTAATATCCGATAAAAAGCTATTCAATATATCAATTTGTGCAGTCAGATCGGGATGTAACTGGCAACGCTACAGTCAGGCTATCAGCGTATTTAACGAAGTCCTTTTCATCCGAAAGACGTAAGTCACGTTTGGAGAAAGAAAATAAAAAAGGAGAGAAAACAGTTCTTCAAGGGACTCCAGTTTCATTAAGCAGTGCAGCAGAGGAAGATTCGCCTTTATATACAGTATACTGCATTCTGTTAGAGAAATAAGGATGCAACCAATTAATAGCCGAAAAATGGGTTTATATCATGACAGACTGATTTAAAAAAAGGTATCTAGATACAGAGTCAAAAGCAGATGTTTAGTTAGTTAAAACCACGCCCCGTCGTGAGTTCTGGATAGCTACTTGGTGGGGGGGAGGGTATGGTAATATCATACATCAAATCCACTATTTAAATCATTTCCATCTGGCTAGTATGTACTACTGGTTAATGTGAACAGTATTCAACTATTTGTGCCAGTGAATCAATGGTACATTGTGTCATGCACCTATGCCTACCTTCTTGATTACTAATTTCTTATTGTAACAAGCGGATCACATGTTGTGTACTGGATAATTTTCGGTTTCCAAAGGAAACTAACTGGAGTGAATTATCTCTCACTTCCTTGAACTGTATCATTTGTCAATTTGACATTTCAACTGGCAGAGTTTCATTTAGCTCTTTGTTTTCAACATACATTCAGGTGGATTGGCCATATTCTGAGGAAACCATCAAGTAACATCACAAGACAGACCCTCGCTCGAGTAGAACCCAAATGGGAAGCGTCGAGTTAGTTGTCAATGCGAGGGTGACATGGAGGAGGTGAAAGCATATGATCAAACGTGGAGCCAGGTGAAAACGTTGCCAGAGAACCGAACGTAGTTGAGACGTGCGGCTGAAGCCTTATGTTCCTCTAGGAACTAAAGGAAACAATAATATAATAATAATTTCGACATACATATTACAATTTACTTTTATCATAAATATACACTTATGATATCATCTCAAGGTAGGCTTAGTTATTAGTTAACGGCAATCAGCTGGAGAACTGATGAACACTCATTTGAATAGAGCAAGAACAACAGTGGTTGGTGTAGAATAAAATAGTACCATAATAGCTTATTTCATTGGCTTCTCATGAGCTGCTTACAGCCTAAAGATATCATCGTTAAGTTTATGTACAGAAGCAATTTTAACATACTTACGCAGAGAGTTCAAGTTTAAACAAAAATCAATGTATGCATACAATGATGATGATAATAATAATAACAACAATCACTTTATCACAAGCAACAATAATCATACAGATTGAAATTCTTAGCGTTACATAATCAAGTGAAAGAGGGGATACAGACATCCAGTTACGAGGAGGCCAAGAAAAGACACAACGCATAAATCAGGTTTTAGGTGTCCGGCAACTATTGCCTCGGCAAACTTGAGGAGAATTGAGCTTCTTTGTTTGCTGATAATTTTTGAAGGATCTTGTGATGTTCACCTCATGAACCGTACCAAGGAAATGCCTGGAAATGGCACTATTGTTATGAATGTTTGTTCCCTAAAGATGTAAGCTTTTTGTTACATGTTTTCCCGATGTAACTGCTCTCACAGATACACGCAAATTTGTATACACAATTAGAGTTGATATGAGACAAGTATCTGTCGACTTTTGATTGCACCAAAGAGCATGTTGTCCAATAAACAGGAACCAACTTAGCTGCACGATAGGCTCTAGCCAGTAAGGTATTCAACCTTATGTTGACTATTCATTCCTGTAATATTGAGTTATATGAAGATAGGCTTCTTTCCCAATGTGATTTATTTGGCAATAGAACCTTCAAGTCCTCCGTATTTGTTAATGTATCTGGGGGGGGGGTGAGTAACCGCTGTCTTTCAAAATCTTTTCTAGAAACAAAAATTCTTCCTCTAATTTGTCTGTGTAACATATTCTCATGACTATATAGAACAGAGTTTTGACTAGTGCTTGTTTGTAGCTATTTGAGAAAAAGACTATTAAAATGTAAGTATTGTTCATTCCATATCAGCTTTCGGTAAATTGACCTCTGGAGACTACCATCTTCTAGGCGTTGCACGTCTTCCTAGTTTCAAAGCTTACTAGCAGTGTATAGTCGAAATCGGGACTGTGAGGTCTGTTAAAGAGCATGTTACCACTGAATTGATGCACTCGAATCCCATAGTCGATGCTCGTACCACAATCAGACACCTATGCTGTTCTGTCTTTCTTATCCATTGAATTCCCATATGGTATGAGTTCATGATATAGTTCAACCTATTAACTAACTTTGTGATCATTATCTAACCATTTTGAATTTAATTGGTGAATGGTAACTAGCAGTATAATCCAGGATGCGTATTTCGTCCCATTTGGGACTCGTCATCTGGATGCACCTGCATTCCGCTGTGAGTGAGCAATGATGTTCCCCCCGAGGCTCGAACCCATTACCCATAGTTTCAAACACCAAAGCGTTATCCATTAGAGCACATGCGCCACGAAATTCAATTAAAACAATCTAACCATTTTGTTTTAAAAATTTTGTAGATGAGACACCCCAGTACAATAGAAAGAAATTCTTCTGTCAATCCTCTGTCTTCACCCACCATGTCTCCATTGAATACAGCCTACCTCCAGGATACACGTCGTTATTTATCTGGTAGCGGTAGTTTATCTGAGAAAAGGAATCATCACCACAGTCAGTTACAACAACTGCAAACATCTGCTTCTCCACTGCATTCCAGTTTACAAACACGTAGTAAAACCAGTAGTATCCCTTATACAGGTGATGCAAATTTCGGCTATCCGCCTTCATTGAATTCATCTTCACTTCACAACAGTAACAATAATAATTCAAATATTCAACAATATCCATCAAGAAATCATCCATTTGTTCCGCCAATCTCTTATCGTCCAGCAACGCTGACCACTAATGTCAATTTCGTATCAAGTGCACAACAGTATAACCAACCGACGACAACGACGACTGGTATCACTGTCGCCACCACTATGACTCCTGCTACTACCACTGATCCTACTTCTACTGCCAGCAATAAATCTTGTGTCGTAAATCGTCGTGAACGATCCTCCAAGGATCCTTCAGAATTAAATCAAGCTCAACAATATCCTACAGCGTACAGTTCACAGAACAATCTGTCTTCAATGCAATCAAAGGCAGAGATGAATGTGACGAATATACCGGCGAGTAATCCTGTACTGCATAAGTATGCACCGTATACACCGTCATCTCAAATGCAGAATAGTAAGTCACAGTTGGTTAAGTTGATTTTTTGCATTCATGAGTTGGTTTTCAGAGTTTTAATTAGTTAAAGGACTTCATCAGGAGGTGAGATCGGTTGGAGAACCATTAGTAAACCTGGGAATACTAAAAAACCAAATGTTTCGTCCTAACTCGGGACACTTCATCAGTATTCACCTCTGAGATTCGTACCCAGGACCTCCCGGTTGCAAGGCGAACTCGTAGACCATTAGGCCACTGTTACCTTCCAAACCAACACCTGAATATCAATTTAATGTGCACCAACGAGGTTGTGACCAATGGGATACAGCAGGCCGTTTATGAGAACGAATACTCATCGCGGATGACATTGGGTAGTGGTCGCGGTGCATCGTGAATTGGCAGAAGTTGAAATTCATGGGCAGATGACCACTGGATCGGGTTCCAGTGTCTTAATGGTCTACGAGCACTCTCGCTTAGCAACCGGAAGGTCCTGGGTTTGAACCCTGACGGTGGGTGCGTACTGATGAAAAGTTCCAAACTAAGTTAACGAAACAACTGTCCAGTACTTCTTGAAGGCTTCCCAATGGTTCTCCAACCAATGTCAGTTCATGACTTTCTGAAGTTAGATAATTGAAAAGGAGTGGAGTGTGTGCTTGTGTGTTTTATAATTGTGTTTTAGAATTGTCATCTTATCTCATCCTATTGTATGGTTGTGTGTAATTGCATGTAGTGCTATGATAGCTGAACTATTCCTTAGACTTCTCATCTTATTAGGGTCAACTAGTGTAGATTTTGCTAAGTTTTCGTGCTCTGCTATTCTATTAATAATAATCACTTTATTCCCAACAATAATAACTATGCAGAATGGAATTTTCAACGTTTCCATGCATATTGTAACAATGTGGCTCCTTTTATTGATATATAAAAACATAATATTGATAAAATTATAAAACCACAAGAACCTGAAAGTTAGTGGAACATAGTGAAGTATAAGTAGATAATATAATGAATTATACATGTAGTAATAATAATAATCTTTGCTCCTACTTTTCAGTTCAGGTTACTGATTTGGAAAAGTTTAAAAGCTGCTTTCTGACATTTGACTCTCTTTTCACACACTGCCACCCGTGCTAAATATGGTGGTATGGATGAATTTCTATATATTTAGTAGCTGTACGAGCTTAAATGCTTCTTATGAAGTTTCTTTTGGTTCCCCCTTTCAGAGAGATACAAGGAGAGAGAGAAGTTTCGAATGAATAAGTTGAGGGGATGTTGGGTATCAGACAAGATAACTGTGGGCCACTGCTTAGAGGAATTAAAATGCCTATCCACAACAAGAATGTAGGTTAGTTGAGTGAAAAGCATATATACACACCGCCAACCCTACTTACAGCCTTCAATGTTCTGAGTAATATGACATAGTCTTTTATGAGAAGCCCAGGGAAGAATAAGTGTGTTTGGGGGTGGGTTAGGGTGTTACAATGAGTAAGAATATATCGAATAAATGAATTAATAAATTGTAACGGAAGAGGTTGATAGTTATGCTAGCAGAAACTCTCAACTTCTTTATGTTAAAAGTCAACCGGAAGGTTGTTTATAGAAATCAACAGGATACGCGACGATTAACAGGGATTCGAAATGAAACTGATGTCGAGATAGAAAAATATTTGATTTACTCCCTATTACCACGGCATCAATAATACAGGAGTCATTGGACTGAATCACTCCTCCAAAGTCTTTTTCGCATCTGAAACTAAAATGAACAGTACGACAATTGATTGATGCTATTCTGCTACTGTGGTCTATGTATTTCACATGACAATCATTACTGGGTATTAGATGATAAGCTAAATTATTTAGTTACAGGATTTCATCATGAGCTGACATCAGTTAGAGAACCATTGGAAAACCTGGGAGTACTGGACAGCTGTTTCGTCTTAGTTTGGGACTCTTCATCAGTACGCACCCACCGGGATTCGAACCCACGACCTTCTGGTTACAAGGCGAGCTCGTAGACCATTAAGCCACTGGGACCCGATCCAATGGTCCATGAATTCTAACTTCTGCCAATTCACGACATAGCGCGACCCCTATCCAGTGTCTTCGGCGAGTATTTGTCCTCACACCCGACCTGCTGCACCCTACTGGTCACGACTTCTCACTAGAACCCAAGGTAAATACCCATCTGAATAGGGTTTAGTTTAGTTTAATGAGCTCCACATAATCCTATAGCCAACATTTGTTTTTTTTCTAAATGAGTTTGCGGATTTGAATGCCACTTTTATCCCTGCCTTGTTAAGAAGCTTACATAAAGTTTCAGAGGATCACTCTTTGTATGGCAGTGTTGCTGATGTTTTAAATTCCTTTCTATAGTTTCCTACATTACCGCTGAACAATTTCAACTGGGTGATTATTAAGTATCAAAGCCTCCAACTTCTTGGCACAGATTTTCTTCGCCCAGTTATTCAGACATTTCATTAATCCTATTTTCACTGATATAGGCTGGGATGACCCGAAATCTAAGTATCGCTTTGAATGAGTGGATTTTCTATAAATACTAGTGGGTACCCATTTAATATTATTATTATTACTTTGGGGCTTGTTATAACTGTAGCGGATTTAAATGAGGACGTTTTCGCCTTGTTCTGTCTGCGCCTGACTAATATGCCTATCTGCTTCTGGTACCTTCCGACTCAGCGAACCACGCAAATATCAAAAGACGAAGTCTGGTCTGTGACTGTGTATTGTAGTACAACAACTGCGACAAACTACGACTACGACAAAGAAACTTATTTAGGAAATGGTATTTATACATTTTTACAACCAATACAGACAGCTAACAGTATTTGAAATAATTGGTCGTAATAGTCAATAACAAAGTGCGTGGGAATGATGACATACCACTTATACGAGATTAACAGTCGTTAAGATAATTGAACAATAACAAAGTGTGTGGGATCCTATCAGGGCTGTAGTAGAAAGTAGCACAATTTGCAACAGATCTCCGTGTTGTGGTACTTCTTAACTTCATGTCGTGTTTCATTGTGTTCCTTTCACATCTCCCATATATCTCCATAACTCTGTACCATTTGCTATCTCTGACATCTAATCTATCTCCCTACTATTTCATGTTTTTATTCCAATGAACATCTCTTTATATATTTATATATATATTACTGATAAATCTTGTCAGTAGCACACTCCAAAGTAGGGCCTCAACAACACACACCTACTTCATCGTATTCACAGCAATCCTTTATGGCTGACTCCAAGATTGACCATAAGTTTTCATATCCTTCTCACAAGATCTCCTCCCTATTATCCTCAAAGTGACGCCTAACTCCTCATTTCCCCTTTCGAGTTTGACTCAGATTAATATATGAGATATTTATTACGGGTAGTGAAGTTTAGCCATAAGCATTCCGGCTTCACCGTAGTTCAATGAGGATGCTGTGCTGTATATTGTGGTGTTACAATAGCTAAGACACTGTTCATACAACCAAACAGACTAGGTGTCTTTCTAAGGGGTTAACACACCTAAAATCCCTAATATGAAGTTTAATTCACAAGGTAGCTGAGTGACTCACTGTTATCCCTAAACCAAAGCATGTTTGTACGCTATCCATTCTTGTCGAATGTTGGAGCTTATTTGCATTACAGGTGGAAATTCTGTCGTACCCACCAGTCCCATAAAAAATGTCTAGTATACACATTAGTTTATGTGAAAATCTCGTATAGCAGATGAAGGTCTTGAGAAAAACACTCCCCACAAAATTGGTGAATAAGTTCGTATACGAATATTCCTAGAGAGACATTATACTTCCCTTGAGTCCCAAGTGGAACGTGAGTCTTCAACAGCACATCCTCTGTTATTCTCTTTAACTGACTTCACGACTACCCATAGGCTTTCACCTCCTCTAGGTCAGCCTGAGACCCAGGCCCAACTCGTCACTTCCCATTAAGGATCCACTCGAGGGCCTGGTTGGAGCATAATGTCACTCAATGTGTCTAGTTTTTCTCCACTTTCTTCTACATACGTATTAGGCAGTAGGTTCTTGTTTGACACTTTACCTGACTCAATTGATTGTTGCTGATCATTTCTGGCCAGTCATTCGAAGTTCAGTGTGGAGTATACGTCGGTGGTTCAGTGGTAGAACGTTGATCAACCGAGCAATCAGTGTGAGATCCGATCGCCAGCAAACGCACTCCTAAACCTCACTTGGCTGGCAAAATACCCACTGCTGTTAGAACTTGAAAGCTCTACCTTGAAGCTCTATGTTCCAATGAGAACGCGAACGAATAAATAAAATATAAAATAGTAATATGGAGCTGACGAAGGCAGCTGTCAGTGAACGTCCTCAGCAGGCTGTTCGAAGTAATTTCCGTGTAACATGTACCAAATCTCTGAACCACATTGAAGCAATGAAATTCGAATCTTTTTCGTTATGTTGAATGCAACTGGTGTGTGTGAGTGTAGAGATTTGTGTGTGTTCATGCCTTTTCACAGCTAATCCTCAAACTGTAACGCTTCTTATTTCTTTTCAAAATTAGATCAACTGCCAATGGTTCCACAGCCATCAGAACAACCATCATTCCTCGAATCATCATTCATATTACAACTATCCACCGCATCATTCTTCTGTTCAATCATCTTTGAAAACTCCACTAACTAACACGAATACAGAAACTCCTATCAAGTCAACTACTAATGCCTTCACACCATCAAACCATTCATCAAATAAAACCTCAAGAAAATCCCTAGATAACACAGAACAACGTCGAAAAGCCCGTGAACTCTACGTGGCTTTAAAACAACGTTATCCATCAGCTAGTCAGAGCACTCCAACACAGGATGAAGTCCCTCTGTTATCATCAACACAGAACACTCCACCGGTTAATCGAGATAATCCCCAAGAACAATCCCAACAGCCACCAAATAAACCACAGGAACAGCATTCAGACAATGGTTTGTCAGTCAAAGACCCAGTTGTTAGTCAAAATAATCAACTGAAACACAACGAAACTGATCGAAATCACTCTGAGGCGAGTATTTTATCCAGCAGTGATACTACACAGAAGTATGACTCCAAGAATACTTTAGAAGACCAATCTCAATCGAATATACCGAAAGATTTCAGCAGCTCTGATCGAAAGGCTAATAGTTCATTGATTTCCAATGCTGCCACTACCACTACCACTACTACTACTACTACTAATTCTGCTAGTAGTATATTACTTACTGACAGCAAATCTCAGCATAGTGCTAATCTTGTGGAAACGATAAAAAATCTAAGTTACCAAGCTGTTTCCCCAGATGACCTCATTCGTGGTCCATGTGGTTATCAATCCGATGGGGGATTAGAGTGTATGAGCATTTTTTCTCCCCCAACAAATTCAAGTTATGATTCAATGAAACAATTAACTTCACCAATATCATATCAAACAACATCAAAATCAACGACAACCACCAGCACAACAAACCAACAACAACAACAACAAATCGATATCAATGATAAATTATACAATCCTTCAAATGTTTTAATTAGTTCACTACCAAGAAATTTAAAAGCGCCATATTTAAATTCATCGTTACAATTTATAAATTATCAAACAAAGAAGAAAAAATCCGATGATGAGAATAATGAAAATCTGGGGAATTATGCACGTCGTATGCATGAACGTTTGCAAGAGGGAATGAGAGCAGCACAAGAGTCTTTATGGATTCCTGATCTGCCTGAATTGAATATTATGAATAGGTTGAACCATTCAGATATTATGAAAAATATAAGGTGAGGCATTTTTTCCCGTGTAGGATTTTTTTCACTCCTTTTCGTTCTGATTGGAGCGTATAGGAGCTTTAAATTTTGGGGTTTCATTGGTTGGAGGATTTCATCAGGAGCTGACACCACTTGGGGAAATATTGGAAAGCCTGGGAGTACTGGACAGCCAGCTGTTTCGTCCCAGTTTGGGTCTCTTCATCAGTACGCTGATAAAATCCTACAACCAATCAAACAAAATCCCTATAAAACCAATACTTGAAAATTTGAGGTTTCAGTATTGTTTGTCTTTACGAATTGGGGTTGACAGCCTCAAGCCCAACCTTCCTCCTTTTTTCCTTACTATCCGTTAGTAAACTTAGCGATCTAGGAGTACCGTCGGCCAGGAATCGAACTCCACCTACTAGCAGCTTTTTGCAGTGTTTTCAAGATACAGCTTACCGATAGATAGTGAGGAATAATTTGAACGGTGCGCTAAGATGGCCAGTCTTCTTTACTGGTGACCGTAATGCATACTGACCAATGGAAAGAAGTTAGCAAAGAGTCTAAGGAGCAGGCATATGTCACTGATTACTCTACAGTAGAAAACCTTGTAAAACCATTACAGTCCGACAGCAGGTTAACGGTGGGTCTTAATGGAAGAGTGGTAACACCTATAACTAAAGCACTGGGTGACGCGAGGGTGGGGATGGTTGTCAATATCTTAGAGATTGCAGGTACTCATTTCTGACAAGTGCGAATAATCAAGCAATCTAGGTCCACAGATTTCTGCGAATTCTCTTCAACTACCCAGCATTCAAGTATTGGTTTGTAGGGATTTGGTTGATTGGTTACAGGATTTTCATCATGAGCTGACATTGGTTAGAGAACCCAGAAGGTCCTGGGGTCGGACTTCTGTGGGTGCATACTGACGAAGTGTCCCAAACTAGGCTTACGAAACAGCTGTCCAGTACTCCCAGGTTTTCCAGTAGTTTTCTAATCAATGTCAGCTCATGATGAAATCCTGTATCCAGCATTCATTGTTGAACTCTGCTGGTTACTGCACAATAGCCTGTGGAGCTGCTTACGCTTAACTTCTGACTAAATAGATAGAATCTATGGGTCAACAGTGGAATCTAGTCACTTAGTTGTGCAATCTATCTGAGACACTTCATGTGTGGACTGCCATTAAAAGTTTTCTCTATGACTGCAAAGAGCCTTATATTTCCTTAAAAAAGAAGAAGCGTTCAACAAAGAGTTACCCCTTTCAGTGATATCATTCTCAAGCTGTACAACTATATATATATATATATATATATATATATATATATATATATTCAAGCTAGAGGCTTGACGTTTCGGTAGCAGTGGTGTTTATTTTTACGGGATGGGGTTGCTAGCCACCCTCATGCCTAACCTTCCCTCTTTACCAGTCTTATTACTGGCTTGACGAGAAAAAGGAGCGCGTTGGTGGCCGGAGATCGAACCCCGGTAATATTTTGGATTTCTAGGGATATTCGATCAATTTCAATGGATTACAACTTAAGGAAATCAAAACAAGTGGTGATTCAGCGAAGAGACTCTTTTCAACAACGAATTTATTATCAAGCTCTACAATCGTATATATGTGGTTTTATGAAGTTATATCCAGTGAGGGAATTGAATCATAGGTGTGAATGCATAAAATCGTAATATTAGTATGAAATGCAATTAAAATTAAAATTTTTATGATTATAATCGTAGTTAAATGTCAAGTGTCAAAACAATTAGTGTCATATATCAAATAATTCATAGGATAGATAGATGTTGGAAAGGGTATGCAATTATAGGATTAGTAGGAAAATCCAATAAAATAAAAACGTTACGTAATATTGTGTGAAATTTAATAGCATAGAATTTAATGTTGCATAAAGGAATTGTTTTAGAATGACAAGTGGAACAAGTGAAATAATACCGGGGACAATTAAAAGTGAGAATAGTAATTGTAACAATTGACATTGTAATAAAGGAAGAGAATAAAAATTGAATAGACAAAATGAAAACATGAAAAATTGGTAGAGCTAAAATATGATTGGGGATTACCATACTTTAGCATAGAGGGATTAAGACCATGAAAGTTGGAGGGGTTGAACGAACTTTTTCTGTACACATAGATCTGGCTTTTCTGTTTCGATAGCCAAAGATGGCTTCAGCAATACAGATGAGTTGGGTACGTAGTGATTTCGGTAAATTACTTTTTGCCTTATAGATGACTTTAAAGGCGCTTCTTATTACCCCACTTCCACCTCTTTGTAACTACCATGCACGATAGTGTTCTTGCACCCTATTGGACAAAACTCGAGTCGAACGACCGATACACCTAGCTGCACACCTATGATTCAATTCCCTCACTGGATATAACTTCTTAAAAACCACATATATACGAGTGCACAGCTTGATAATAAATTCGTTGAAAAGAGTTTCTTCGCTGAATCACCACTTGTTTTGATTTTCTATGCGTTACAACAGGGATTTTCCATGAACTAAAAAAATATAACTTAAGGGTCCGGAGTCCAACCATTGATAAGATAATTCGTGCACGCCGTTGAAGAGTCGCAAAATGGGACAAAACACAATTTTCCAATACGTCATGTTTCTCTCTCTCTCTCTCAATGACCACCTAAATGAATTCGGTACATGACTATCTCTAGAGTGACTAAATGTTACTTTTATGCCTCATATTGTCAAAATGTTTCTCATAGGTATCGATTTTTCATTCTGTCTATTTCTTTCCCATTCCCATTTAGTTCTTCAATGAATGAAGGAAATAAAACGACATCGTTGTCGGAAAGTGAAACAGACCATCTGCAATGTTCTAATCAAAATGATGAATCAAAAGTCAAGATAGCGGCGATGACAACGATGGTGAATCCAAATATAAATCTAGACAAAGTGTCTTCACCATTATCGATCAGTGATACTGGTCATCTACCGCATCAGTTGAATTCACGAGTCAATTGTTACTCGTCTTTAAATTTAGGATTTCATTTAAGCAATACTTCTGTCGGTGGTGGTGGTGGTAATCGATCACAACAGGACGCCAGTCAAGCAATTCTTAAAGGCTTCAATTCTCAATCAATCAATAATATGAAGGTCAATAATAATAATAACAGTAGCAATAGTGACAACGCTAATGATATACACAGCGACTATTCTCATTGGGATTTAAAAAATGGTGTCTGCTCTGATGTTGAAGATCTACTGAACCAGCATGAACGACGTCTGTTATCCCTTTCATCAGGAACTGGTAAGATTCGATTTCTGTTGTGCTGTATGCTTGTGTTTGGTAGTTATGAAAAACTACACCGTATACAAAGGTAAATCATCCTCTGCTGTACTCACTGAAGCCGGAGTCCCCCAAGGCGCTGTACTCTCCCCACTTCTCTTTTCTTTCTTTCTACATGACTTACCATCTTCAAATGACATTAATTTTGTCAAATACGCTGACGATCTGTCTGTATCTTTGCCTATCAAATGTCAAAGCGACTGCTCTAAACTTAATGGCTTTCTGTCAGAAATCAGCCAGTGGTCCAAGGAAAACAGTCTTACCCTAAACCCCTCCAAATGCCAAACAGTCAATTTCACCTTTAAGCATAAATCCGACCTAAACAAACTGGTTGGCTCTTACGAGGTATGAAACGTAGACGGCACTGAAATATAAACTAAATCGGAAACTAAATACCTAGGTGTCATTCTATCTGCTGATCTCTCCTGGTCGTCTCATATCTTGATGATTTCTAAGAAAATATTCCGTCTTACCTTCTACATCAAGAAGTTAAAACATTCTGGTATTACCCAACCCTTACTCCTACAATTCGTTAATTCTCGCATCCTGCCTATTATTCTCTATTGTTCCCCCTTAGTTTTTCCTGGGCTACTGAAGAAAGACTATAACATATTACGCAGGATGTTAAATGTTGTCAGCAGGGTAAGCAACGTGCCACTTGACCAGCTTGTTAATATTCTGGTTGGACTCCTGTGAAAAATGGGCCAAATCCATTTTATCTTACTCACACCACCCTCTTCACTCACAACTCTCCCCTTGCATCTCATCAGGTAAAACCAGAAGCCAATATAGAAAACTATATGCTCGCACTAGCAAGTACAAAAACTCAACCCCATACACTACTTACCTCGTGTTCTGTGTGATCAAGAAAGCATTAGGCGTGACACCTATAATTCATTAAATAGTCAGTAGTACAACTGGATCTCGTCTTTCCAACTCACATCATTTATGGGTATAACATTTTCTTTCTCTCTTTTCCTTTTCTCTCTCTTCTTTTTCCGTTATGTGCTGCATTGTTTCTTTCTCTCGCTTACGCCAGTTAATAAGACAGGCCCCACTTTTCTAACACCTTCAGACACTGCCTCAGCTTTACCTTTGCTACCGACATGCCAATGTGTTGTTTTAATAATGAACTGAGATTTCCTTAATCTATGTAGAATTTTATTTATTGATAATGTACTAACTGGATGCAATACTGTAGTAAAAATGGTGAGAATTCCATTCTGTATCATAAGTACTGTTTTGGAATAAAGCAAATTATTATTATTATTATTATTACAAGTTGTTAAATTTCACCGAATTATTAGAAACGAAAAGACAACAGGTCTGTTAACAGTATGAGTTACGTGATTTCCACCATGAGCTGAAATTAGTTAGAGAACCATTGGAAAACTAAGGAGTACTGGACAGTTGTTTCATCCTAATTTTGAACTCTTCATCAGTACGCACCCACCGGGATTCGAACCCAGGACCTTCTGGTTGCAAGGCTAGCTCGTATACCATTAAGCCACTGGGACCCGATGCACTGGCCAGCGCATGAATTCTAACTTCTGCCAATTCACGACTTCTAACTAAAATGTCAGCTCATGATCAAAATCCTGTAACCAATCAAATCCCTGAAAACCAATAGTTGAATATCAATGAGATGCTCACCAGCGACTTGCCCTATTCAGGTAGGTAGTTACCTGGGGTTCTAGGGAGAAGTCGTGACCAGTAAAGTGCAGCAGGTTAGGTGTGAGGACAAATACTCGCCGAAGACATTGGCTAGGGGTCACGCTATGTCGTGAAATGGCAGAAGTTAGAATTAATGGGCTGGCCATTGGATCGGGTCCCAGTGGCTCAATGGTCTACGATCTCGCCTTGTAACCAGAAGGTCCTGGGTTCAAATCCCGGTGGGTGCGTACTGTGAAGAGTCTCAAACTAGGACGAAACATCTGTCCAGTACTCCTTGGTTTTCCAGTGCTTCTATAACTAACCTCAGCTCATGATGAAAATCCTGTAACCAATCAAATCCCTACAAACCAACACTTGAACGGTATGAGTGTTTTTCAACTTGATTTTGGCGCTTTACTGGAAGAGAACTAGTGTGAGTTTAGAAGACAGTATGTCATGTATGCCTTAGCTCCCCCACCACCGCCATCGCTGTCGCTGCCTAATTTCTGTCACAGATTAGTCTATAATCATTAAAAATTAACACATTTTTCAGTTATCGCGCACTCACTGCGCTTTTTTATACTTCCCGCTCTTTGTAAAGCTTCTACTCTGATTGGTTGATAATTCTTGAAACATTATCCTTATGGGACCATGGTTGCTAACTGCTGAAGAGTCCTAAACGAAGATAAAAAGCTGTTCTATGCTCCTTGGTCTTGAATGGATCTCTAGCTGAAGTCAGTGCTGGATTGAGTGACGAATTATTGATTTCCCAGTTGGATCTTCCCTCATCTCTGGTTTTACTAATGTCAGTGAGGGGAGCCGACGGGGAGGGGGCGGGCAATAATTAACCAAGAAAATTAATCCAACAATTAAAATATAGAGATGCTAACAACAAATGGGTAATTTTGGGAAAACAAAGTGTAATTCAGGAATGAGCGAGTTTACAAGCAGGCAGGAAAATAAAATAATTAGGACAATATAATTGGTGGATGGTGAATAGCAGTGGAATCCAGGATGCGCATTTCGTCCTGTTTGGGACTCATCATCTGGATGTGGTCTAGTGTATAACGCTTTGGCGTTTGAAACTATGGGCACTGGGTTCAGGCCTCGGCGGGAACATCATCACTCAATGGGTAATGCATGTACATCCAGATGACGAGTCCCAAATAGGACGAAATGCGCATCCTGGATTCCACTGCTAATCACATCCACCAATTAAATTCTAATTACATGCCCAGACATCATCGAAGCAGCTGCACAATAAACTGACATGTCAACCTGAGACAGAGCACTTCGATCCAATCAATCGACGGGAA
>OX235275.1:64156771-64173508 GCA_944472155.2 Trichobilharzia szidati | reverse complement strand
AGACACCTATGATCAAAGACAGCGAACCAGGCTTTTCATGTCTTCCACTCTCAATAGCCAGGTCTCACAGCCATAAAGGGGGACGGATCGAACTGCTGAACAATGCACACATCCTTTGGTCGACATTCAGCCAGAAACGGCGTAAACTGGCATATGCGAAACTAGCCTTCTGTATCCCTGCTGAGATTTCGTCAGTGATCAACCCATTGGCTCGGGCTGATGCAACTTCCCAAATAAGTGAAGTGGTCACACTCCACCAACTACTTCACTACCTATTTCTAAGCTAAGAGTCAATGTAGTCCAGTCCTGTAGCCTCATCTTACATTTAGTGGGAGCAAATCGCATGCCAAACATGCCAACACAACCTGTGAAGTCAAATAAGCTGTATCACATAATAAAAGTTAGGTTACATATTGCCCATCTCTTTAATTTAATTCTTTCTAAGCAGAATGAATTTCAAATCCGGTAATCTATGAATTGTATTAAGCTGTTTAGGTTAGGAAACCATAGCTTTTTTTACAAAAATAAAAATGTAACAGTAGCATATATGTGATTAATAATGTAAATATTCGTTTATCGGTAAAAACTTTTGCAATTTTATTATCTTTATTAATACAAGTAGATTTATTCACACAAACGAAAAGTAGGGAGTAATTTTAATTTTTAATTTTTCAAATCCATCACTAAACGGCAAACAAAATCTGAAAATCTTAATCACATTTGTCATCTGAGTATTGTTAGTGTAAAGCAGTCCACAATTTATAACAGAAATATGTCAATTTTAACCCCTAATCTACATGAAGAAAAAATAGTAACCCTGATTCATGGCTAATTAAAGCAAACAATATAAACCTATATTACAAATAATTAATTCTGGCTATTTGATGATGTACACCTGCAAATATTGTCTGTGAAGAAGTTGGAAAACTGTGACCATCATCATAAAGACAAAGAGTTGTGGAGAATGAGGCAATAGATTTGCATCGTTTACCGAAGTATGTTGAACAGATTAATGTAAAAGAGACATATAAGTAGGTTATGGGATTTTTTGGGGATTTGGATTAATTTTAATGTACATTTCGTCATGAACACCAGTTAGTGAATAAATGAAAACCAAGAAGTAATAGATAGCTGTTTTGTCCTTAGTTTGAGACACCTCAACAATACGCACCTGCAAGCCCACCAGGCATTAGACCCGAGATCTACAGGTTACATTGAAAACAATCCATATCCCTACAAAAATCGATAATCTAAATAGCAGTCACTAGTTCATTGGCTGCAACTTGACGGATATCCTGAAGTTGTAAAGAGAAGTCGATGTTACTGGGGTCTACTGTATCAAGGCAAACTGGATTCCCATTGAAGGCATTAGATAGCAGTGACATTATGTCATGAACTAACAAAATTATAGTTTACGAGTTATTAAATTCTGATCAAGTGGTTGCATAGTTAACGAGTTTAACCCCATAGCCTGAAGACCCCGGGTTCGATCACCGATGGGATCATGGGTGCATATTGCTTAGGAGTGTTAAACTAGGATGAAACACCTACCCAGTGCTCCCTGGTTCATACCTGGTCAAGTAACTTGGTTTGTGACGAGTCCCACATTGAAAATCATCTAACTGTCTTCATTAGTCTAGTTCCATCTACATAATTTTTTACAATGGGGGCATTATTTTCAGGCTACTTATGATGAAGTGTACAAAAGAAGAAATTGCCTTACTTCGCATATCATTACTCACTTGTTTATTTCGAGATCATAGACTAATTCCTGAACAAATAGTCATGCCTCTTCAGAATAAATAAATAAATAATAGAGACTACGGTAAACACTTGCGGTTTAGAATGCAACTCAATGAATACATAGAGATTTGTGCACTTAACGACACACCGATTTGATATTCTCGAGCTTTAATACTACTTAGATTTGTGAGCACCAATGAGTGGATTAAAACTCGTGACCTGACTTTTAGGAAGTATGGCGGAAATTCCCGTCAAGAAATTCAGAGGACAAAAGAAAGTTTGAGCAAAGAATATTGTTCTGGATAACTTTCTCGAAAATATCAGCCAGAAGTCAAACTTGACAGCAAGCACCATAGGGAATTAGGGCATTCGGTGCTAAAAACTTTTCGAAGCTTAGCAAATATTCAAGAAGATACAACAGGAATGTAAAGTTTGACTGAGGCATTAATTCTTGTACAAGAAGTTTATCATATTAATCCAGTGTTTAAAATCATGGAGGCTTACCTGATGAATGAACTTAACTAAAAAATTAATTGAAGACAGTGTGATAATAAGCGGAATTAGCCAAGGTGACAACAGGATTACATCGTATTTTTGTAAAACAGATAACCAATCAGAAAAACATTTTCTAATCTGTTGTTCATCTGATTTGAAGTAAGCACATGATAATCCAGTGTGATGAGTTACAAAATTTTCTATGGAGCTCATTTTAACATCTAAAAGAAGATTATGTAAACTTGATATAACAAACTAACCATCTGTGAAGTAAATAACTTGCTTCCCTGGATTGTCAAAACGCATTTCACGGATCAGATTGACAACAAAAAACATTTTATTCAACTCATTTGATGAGCATATAATCGTATTTCTTTCGTAGGCAGCATCCAGAAGATCTAACTGTAAGGTGAACAAAACAAATTGTGTTGCAAAAAAGTGAAATCTTAGGTTATATCAGCAGGCATGAAAGTAACTATATAAGCAACTAAACTTATATAGGAAAACTAAATTTATCTATGCATTTTGGCAAACTGTCATTATTTACTCTGAAATCAACGGAGCAACTATATGTCGTATAAGCATATTTTATATGAATTTTAAACTGTTAATTGCAGAAAAATACTAGAAAATATTTGTGAAGGTTCATTGCGAACGATAAGTTTTGTATCTAGAGTGTTGGGTTTCGAAACTAGTAACCACAATTATACGAATTTTTAAATTGGTAATACATTTACATTACATGAAGATTCATAAGTGTAGAACTTGAAGAAATAAAATAAAGTACTGTAATCCCTTAAAGGCATTTACAATTTCGGTTTGTTAAGATTAACATTGGACAATGATATAGTATTTCAGATTTGTATGCCTGTGTGAGTAAAATGTTACTCGAGGTATCAAAAATGCACAGTAAAACCAGTAAAGAACGCAGAACTGTAGGTGATAATGCCGGCGGGGCACAACTTCAAGGGGAGTGAATATAAATGAAAGATACACCTTTCTCACTACGAAAAAAATAACATTCTACGAGAGACATGATGGGGGAAAACGGATTAGCGAGGTACCCCAAAAAGGCTGAGGGTTTAGTGAACTCATGCAAATTATCATGCTGCAGTAAAAGTAACGACTTGAATGATAAGAGATAGCACTACATGGGATCCCTGAGTTATGAGCATTTCATTTGTAAATCTTCAGGCATATTAGAGAATGATCATTCACAGACTTTTTAAAAAAAGAGTAGCAGACATGACTTTCATATCTCAGAGGAAGAGTCTGATCATCGAGTCATGGTACTCACATGTGTTTGTAATGTAGTCGGTCAAGTGATTTAATTTACATATACACCTGGTGTGAGGAAACGTATGGATGAACGACACCATTTTAAATAGATAATCACGCGGAACTCTTAGATGCATAGCTTTAAATACATATAAGTATTTTAAGTAAGTGAATTTCTTTTAGGAATTGAAAGGTGTCAATTCTCTCCGGATTATTCCCAATATTCACGTTACTTGACATTACGAATAACAAAACATATAAAAGCAAATATTTCTATTTTCACTGAGGAGACTGCTTCGAATAAGAAACAAGCATGTAAATGTCTTTTCACGGTACTTATTGTAATAAGCTTGGGAAAATTAAAAGAACAGTTGTACGTACCTGATAAGGGGATGGCAGAAAATGGTCATTGGGAACATTTTCCAAGATTTTCTTCGCAATCTGGTATTTGATATCTCGTCTGAAGACCATTCGGAGGATCAAGGTCACTTTTTGATTTTGCGCTTATCTTTTCCGATTCCAAACATCCAATTTGTTTGTTGTCCAATTTAGGATTACGAGTCAAATTAATAAAAATTACAATTAGGAATTCGAATGCCATAATAAACAGGGAGAAGGTTAAAACTCAAACAAAGGAGCATATTAACTAAGAAGACTGACACTGTGCAATTGGGGGTTAGAAATATAGAAATAAGAAAAGAGACAGGATGTTTGGATAAAAAGCTAATGTGATCAATAACTGTTTATGAAATCAGGGATTAAATACGTAGGAATAGTAAAATGACAAAATAAACAGGAAGAGTGGATATGAAAATATGGTAGTGTAGACAGGGATTAAGAAAACTTAAGATAACATGAATAAACAGGAAGGTTAGATAAGCCAGGCGATGAGATCGTCATTACTAAAAACGATTTACCTGTTTATGATGCCCATAGCAGGGGCAGGCGTTGGACGTATTTCTTTTGGATACGAAGCGTGGGTTTGAGTTTTTGGACAGCTAACGCCTCAGCTATGCCCAGATGTCTTGATTTGACTCCCTTTGATAGGTTTGATTGAACTTTGAATATTACTTCGAAATGCGCTGAATGTCCTGAGTTGACCAGATGTTCTGTCACTGAACTTTATACACGTTTTGGTCTCCTTTTACTAACCAGGCTGGATAGTGTTCGCGAGTACGTTTTCCAAGTCGGTGCATGGTACGGCCGATGTACTCAGCTCCACAAGAACAAGTAAACTGGTATATGCACGTTGAGGTGGCCCAATGCGAAAGCTTGTCTTTCGCGTTCTGGCTGAACAGTTTCTTGCAAGAAAACATCAGTCATAGGCTCCCGGCGAAGTATGTTTTCCTCAAGAATTTAGAGAGGCGTTTGCGAAGGATTTCTGCTTCAATATCACCTTTGAATTCTAGATTGAGCAGAAGTATTTCCTTGGGAACGGATTGGACTTGTTCGGAAGTCTTCTTTGATTTGAAATTCTTGTCTATGAACCTAGGCGGGAAACCGTTTTCCATCAGGGTTTTTCGGAGATTACGCAGTTTTTCGTCAATCACTTCTTCGCTGCATATCTTCCGAATCCTCGAGGAAAGAGCGTATATCAGTTTCCTCTTTCTGCTTAGGGGCACGAAGCTTTGAAAGTTGATGAATTTTCCATTCCATGTAGGCTTTTTGTAGATGGACCTTTTCAAAGAGTTGTTGTCGTTTCTTGTCAGATGAACGTCCAGGAAGTGGAACATTCCATCGGATTCAGTCTCAAGTGTAAAGTCGATGTTTGGGTGGACAATGTTGAAGATTTGAAGTAAGTTTTCAAGGTTCAGCTTCTCATCACAAATGATGAAAGTATCATCGATGTATCTCTTGCATAGATGAAGGTCGTCGATGGTTGATGATAAGGGGTTGTTTTCGAGGGTGGCCATAAAACAGTCGGCTAGGAGTGGTCCGAGTGGAGAGCCCATTGCTACGCCATCTAACTGGAAATTATTCTGGAACTTCCCCATCCAATTTGGGACTGAAATTTTCTGTCACATCCAAGGTCACTGGTGGAGTGAGGCGCTCAAAAGTCATTTTCGCCCATGTTCGTCGGCCATGTTGGATTGCAGTTCCGTAGCTGTTCGTTTGCACATTGGTTTTTCTGTTTATCCAGCAGTTATTCACAACTTATCTTGATGCACATTGTTCACAAATGTTGCGTTTCACTTCATTTTTGTTTCCGTTTCTGTTAAAATTAGTTATTTTGTTTGTTTCGAAAGTTTTTACCACCAGATCAGTGCATTCATTTCATTGTAATTGTTTCATAGGTTGCATTCATACATGGTTTCAGGGTTTTAGTTGTCTTTCCACTATTAGTGCATTAGTACTGTGTAGAAGTTTTGGAAATTATGCACATGAACATGTTTGGTTGGCAGAAGCAGTTGTTTCCAGTTCATTCGTTGGTTGCCGTTATTGTTGCTGGCTCAGTTGCTTACTTAACATGTAGAAATCTGGAAAAAACAATGTCTGTCACATTCATGTTTACAGCATGCAACAATCTACGAGTGAATCTGGTGAAAAGAGCACGATCAGGATTGATATTAGCGATGTTTTCGAAGAACTAATTAAACCTAGAGAATTTAGAACCTGGTTTGAAGCTTTTCGACAAGGTGTCTGTTGTCAGCTAAAAAATCAGATATATTGTGAGAATCAAAATCAAGCAAGGATGAGCCAAATGCGAAGTATGAACGTGTGCTGTTTGTATATACTTTTGGAAGCAAAATCAGGAAGCAATAGGAAATCCCTAAATGATTGTTAATACCTAGTGTACTAGATCCAAACGCACGAACCAGGAGTGTCTGTGGTGAACGCGGTGTTAACAACCATTTTATTTGTTTCAAAACGATTTGAAAAGCGGATAACATACGATGATCTGGTGAGTGTTCGGTAAGAATTTAACTAGCAAGAATAACGTTTCGGATTTTGGTCTACAATCGGTGGCTTTTCGAAGTTACAACAAGTTGAGAAGCTGATTATTATTCGGGGTGAAAAAATTGGCTGGTTACAAATTGCTTGTCTCAGTTCAAATAATGAAATCCCAATTTTTCGGATGCTTGTGATTTCTCCGTGGCTATAAACACGGTTGCCCGTGATTTATAAGAAAACTTTAAATAAATTTTCCTTGAACCAATGGTCTTCTTTTTCTTTGCGAAGCATCTATTGAGACGATTAGGCGCCAAAGTAGAATGTTCTGTGATTGAAAATCGTAGTCGTTGTTTTTCGGATTTATATCGCGCATCTAATTGCTATAACCCTATGGAGAAAGCTTTTTCCTCATGGTGCATTATGATGTCTAGAAACCATAAGCACACTGCCTTCGATAAATTTGTTTTTACTTTTTAAATGACAGCAAATAGTGAGTCATTTGAGGCGATAGGATAAATACCTCTAAACGCTTTGGTGGAGATTAGGATATATTTATTTTTTCGACTAGGAGACGATCTTTTTATCCAGAAAGTTCCCAGGATGTACGCTTTTACTTTGTAATTCAAAGATAGCGTTGATTTGCTCACTACGGTAGTAGCAACAGGACATTACCTTCAGGGGGAACTATTTTAAGGTAGCTTTAGGTAATGCCTAATAGAAGTAAGCAGTGTATGTTTATGTGTCTAAATATATTAAATTTTGTAAAGTTGGTCAAATCGTGGTTCTCACATATGAGTGAGTTTTTAAATAATGAGTGTACCGTACAAGCGTTTGCCTTGATTTGCATACGTAGCTCATAAACATTATGTATGCGTGTGGTATACATTTAAGGCCAATACGCTGCATGATGAATTGGTCCGAGATACTTAACGTCAGACTTGTTTTCTGTACCACTATCATCAATTTTGCAGAGGTCATAGGAATTAACAGCCTAATCTAACTTTCTTTTACATCAGAAAGTGAAATTAACAGTCTTATATTTGGAACGATTCAGTTTAAAAGCATTTTCTGACTCCTGATAGAGAGTTGTTCATCTTAGCACAGTGGTGGTGGACGACTTTCTCTGACATACAGTGTATTGCTTTCTTCCTGAGAAATAAGAATGTAGCCATTTGACAACCCAACAGTCAGTTTGAGTTTCAGCAAGCTTATTTAGTAAAATGTCCCTAGATACTGAGTCGAAAGCAAATGTATAATCTAGAAAGGTGCAGCGAACAAATTTAGCCCCCTTGTCTAAGCTGGAGACAATGTTATGATACAAGACTACAGCTGCATCTAAAGTACTTCTGCTGTGTTTGTAGGCGAATTGTTTGGGATCGTTAAAGGCTCTAAGTGAAGGTTGAAGATTAAGTAAGAGCAACTTTTCCATAGCTTTCAGAAAAGGGGAAGTAATAGCAATGGGTCTAAATTTAAAACATGTCGCAGTAGACGACTTAGGAATAGGTGCAATTTTAATGTCCTTCCAAACGGCTGACAACAAGAAGAATTCAGCGACTGGGGATATTTTAGAACGTCATTTGTATTGAAACCAGGAATGCTGGTTTCATTAACAGTTGTGACACTAGAAAGCTTGGCATTTGTGGGAGAATGTATGAAAGACTTGTTTAGTGTACACACATCAAATGAATAGCGAATACTGGAGGTATTTAGATGCTTAAAGCCGTAAGTTATTTAATATCCATAAAGTAGATATGCAAATACCGCAGGTGTTGATCATAGAAACGATTTTTGTCAGCTTGACACGTAGGATAGACTAGATATCGAGTGTGCGCCGGCAGGGGCTCGAACCTCGGAACATGTGCATGGTCGGCGAGAGTCCTACCACTGTCCACGACGCACAGATATCAGATAACATCAGTAGATTCAACGGCATATAAGAAATAAATAAAGATTGTTTCTTTTTCTACTGTGAAGTGAACAGTCTATTTGATGATGTCACTGCATATTAACAGATTAGTGAAGCAGCTATCAAGCCTAATTTACTACATTTACTTGTACTACAGACTTGGCGTTTAACAGTATACAGACTTGCAACTGGCTAGATAGTGCGACTTTAGCGTATCGAACAATACAGAATAATTATTCAACTTAGTTTTTACAATGTGCTATTGTATAGAAACAGACGCGAAATCTTACGAATGACTGAAGTAACAGTTTCGTAATGCTACAGTAAATCTCTAACCCACAAACTAAGCTTAACATGCATTAATCTGAATTTACTTATTACATAAGCACATAGTATAGCGACGTACTGAAAAAGTCGAGAGGAAGTAGAAATCAAGAGTATATTAAACATTTCAATAATTCACAAAAGAAAATTCTGATGAAGGGTATTAGCGTTAGTTTGACCGAATGGTATTTCCGCTCATTTCATATTCGACAGGTTCCGTATACCTGAAAAAATAAAGCACATGTAAGAACTAGCACAACATGAAGTTATGAAAGATAATTCTACATGTTAACACACACTATGAATACACTGATTCTGTTATTACTAAGTAATATCTCATGCAAACAAATGTATTTGTAGTTTACAGCTGGTTTTTATATTGACACCATAAGCATCAATAGACCTCATATGTTTACCAGTATTAAAGGATTGCACGCAAAGATCAAGACAATCTTTGAAACTTCCATACTGTTGCGGCGCCATATTCTCAGCAACCTTACTTTCAGATCAACTTCACACTAAATACGTTTACATTAAATGAAGTATTGCAAATGTGTAACTTGCAAATTGACCCATAATCTCAGTAATGTCTAATGAGCACAGTCTTATGAATCCTACAGAAATTATATTCTCACATTAAGGAATCTGTAGCCATCAAATATAAGCTGAACATGCTTCAACTCTAAACAGCTATGCACAGTGTTAGCAGCATAGAGAAACACTTGAAATATTGTAAGATACGCAGACCTGTTGCGTTGATGAGGATAACAATGACATAATGCAACCTAGACATTCGGTCGTGACGCTGCATCTGTACTGCTTCATTTCAATGGGAAATTCAGGAAAAATTCATCACCACTCTTGGTGATCAAAAACATTGCGGCATTAAGTTTACAGTGTCAGTGAGAATGGCATAACAGACAGTAGATTGATAGTAATAGAGCTGACAAGATTCGGTTCTCATAATCGACACAATCCATGTGTATAATAATACTATACACTGAATTAATGCATTAAGTGACACAGTAAGGAAATTTAAAAGAGTGATTGCCTTCTCCACTGCACTGCACTTGCAATAATAATGACAACCACTTACGTTTACTAGCCAAGCAGTCAGCTAAGCAGACAATGGCACAATATTAATAGAGTTGAGATATTTTTTATAAATTGAGTCCACATAACTCATATTACGCTAGACCAAACAGTGCAAATATACATGAAATACACTTAGAAATATCCTCTTAACTTACGATAATTCCTGTCCAAACACACATACGGTGAGACATATCTACATGATTACTTCTATTCCCACAGAATGTACCGTTAGCATTGACAGTTGATTTCCAAGTACTGATAGAATTCTTCTGTCAAAAAGGACTGTTCTTCACACGAAAATAGGCTGAATTAATATCCTGAGACGTGAAGTCTTCATTGAATGATACCATTAGGAAAGGTACAGCTTCTAAATAAAGTAGACTATTTGTGTAGATGACATTATCCTCCAACTATCCTATCTTCCTCACTATAGCGATATTTTGATACAGTCCGCCTGAAACACTAATCGTTGCAGCCAACATACTATGAGTGTGTCGCAGTCAGATCACATGACGCGGACACCAACATAACTAGCCAGGAAATGGGAATTCCCATAAATCCAGATAACATATAACACAATTTTATTAAAAATTATTGACTAAAAAATTTCCAAGCGTGATATATAAGTCCAGCCCAATTTAGTCACGAAATATGCTTCGTAATTTGGACGATCAGTTCTGGTATCTTGCTTTGCCTTTTGTCTACGCAGAACTAATATAATAGAAAATGTGGGTATTAGATCTTGCGTTAGTATATGTGTCATGCTATCCATGAACATCAATATTCTAAGCCTCTAAAATGTAAAATGAAGGGCTTAGGCGTGCACCCATTATTATTGTATGAGATTTCACGGGTATAGGCCGTTTGCAAGCCGTTCTTTAGTCCGTGCATGATTATCCAGCCTCCGCGCAAAGCAGCCCATGGGCTGTGCGGAAGCCACATCTACTGGTGGAGAGTTCAGGATTTGCGTTCACATTTTAAAACGGTTCAAGACTTAAGGTGCCTCTTATAAAGTATCAGTTGCCTCCCGAGAAGAAAAGGCTTAGCAAGCCTCCTCAACGCTGTTGACGGAAAGATTCTGGTGTCCATGAAAAATATTGTAAAATCCACGTACCTCGAGGAAAACTGCGTGATCTCGAAAAATTGAGTCATATAAGTAGAGTGGCTGTCAGTGTTGGCAGCTGTAGGTCTGTCCCCAAACAAACTCTGGATATTGAAGGTATAAATCTGTGAGAACTCATAAAAATCCGCGAAATCTATTGAGTTACCTGCGTTTTATACACAGTGATTTCTGTGTGTGCCTTTGCTGATTGTGATCAAACAATAAGGTCCTGTCTTCACTTGTTGGATTGCGTTACAAGCCATCAAGCCACCAAGTTATTTATGTCCTGCCACATGTCTACATATGATGAGCAGTCATGTGACACTTCTACTTGAACCCAGAATTTAAAGAAACACTAGTTCATTCATGTTATAGTGTCTGTGGTGCCCTTCAAATAAGGAACTCCGATAGAGCGAAACGTATGAACAGTAGGTTTATAAAGACTGATAAATCACATACGATGTAAAGACATGAATATCTGCTGGCTAAATGTAAAAATTACAACCGATGCTTTATTCCTCAGTTATACGTGACTATTTGATCATGTTTTGGGATCAAGAGAAGGGCATCCGCGCGTGAAATTTATCAGGGATGAAATTTAGGTGGCATTAAATTTTAAAGGCGAAAGCATTTTACATTTGAAGTTACGGTCGCACTTCAGAGACATTTTTCTTTTCGGACATCATCAATTTAGAGGATGCTGATATCCGAATTCTTTTCATTAATATAACTTCTCTGACTCGCTGACAACGGGAGAATACATTTGGTCTCTTTATATTGCTCCCCTTCACATGTTGATGCAATGTTTATATAAGGTGTACTTAGCTGACACCACTGCGCATTGTAACCACTATCACTGTATTCCTCCTTAGCTCTGAGAAACTGCAGGAATATTTTCACAAGGATTCACTGACGAACAAGTTTATCGGCATGGTTAACAGTTGGTTATTTTGGTGATGTAAGTAGACTGATGCGAGAATGTTCCTAAGGGTGACATTGCATGTCTGCTTGTTTTGGTCCTCTGGCACGCCACGCACTGTGATTCACTTCTACACTTCACGTTGTAGGTCTGACCAAATGTATCCCGCTGAGATTACTTTAGCTGAGGCTTTCATTTCCGAATATGATAACGAGTGAAAATTGCAAAATTTCCGCATAATTCCAGGAACGAAGGACCTGGGTGAATATTTCGTTGTGTCACAATATATTAAATTGTCATCTACAGGAGACTGTTATTCCTTAATTTTGAGACTAGAGTTATTTGCAGTGCGGAAATGCTTAAACTCTTCGTCGTTCCACTGATTTTCGGCCAGTACTTTGAAGTCCACAGTGATTTGTTGCACTGTATTCACACGCACTCTGAAACGGCACATCAGCCACACGGTTCTCCGTCCCCTTCACATATCTTACATCACTGTTAAACTGTGACATAGAATAGAGTTGGACAATTTCTCGTGGATATTTGACCGTTTCCGCGTTTAATGAACACCTGAGAGGCTTTCGACCTGTGTAGATAGTGAATGATCTGGCCCCTGCCATGTGGAGAACGTGTTTCACTGCTACTCAGACTAGCAGCATCTCTGTCACTGATGAAATATTTTCTTTCCGCTGGGTTAAGACGAATAGAAAAGAATGAGTCTAGGTCTCAGCTATTATCAACAATTTGAATTAGGACTGCCCCCACGGCCTTATCTGATGCCTTCACCAATAATGTAAGAGAAGCATCTTGATTGGGATATTTCAGGGTTGTGGCCTTCGCCAACGATTCTTACAGCCGTGTCATTACGTCGAATGCCTCTTTTGACAATTGCAAGTCTTTTGGTTCCCTCTTATTGCATCATTCAAGGACTGCATATATTTTGCACGGTTACGTGTAAAGGGCTGATAGCAAATGATCGACCCCAGAAATCCTCAGAGTTGTGTGAGGGACGTGGGCAGGGGATACTGCTTGATGGTGTCCACCTATGTGGACATTGGTACGATCCTCGTACTGTCAGTGACGTGCGCCAGAAATTCTATTGCTTCTGCTCAAAATCACCCAAACTTTGATTGATTGTCAAGCCTTTGTCTCCTAGTTTGCGTAATACTGCCCATATGTGATCTTCCTGTGTGTTTGTACCTGGGCTGGCAATGAGTATGTCGTCTATGTATATTTTGGCGAATGGCAGTTCACGAAGAAAGTCATCCACAAATCTTTGGAAAGCTTGTGCAGCATTCAGGAGACCAAATAGTATCCGCACAAATTCATATGATCCGAATGGAGTTGTAATGGCTATTTTAGGTATACCTCTCCCAGCCACCGGGATATGGTGATAAGCGCGGGTTAAGTCAATTTTAGCAAATAGAGTAACACCTCCAGGACTATTAGTTAAGTCTTGAATATGTGGTACTGGGTACTCGACTTGGGCGGTTTGATTCGTTAGGGCTCTGTATTTCTTAGAAGGGTGTCAATCAGTATGATTTTTCCTAGGCAGCATGTTTAACATTGAAAACTAGTGACTATTCGAAGGCCGAAAAAATTCCCGACTGAGGCATGTAGTGAGGTTCAACTTTTGCCATTTTAAGGTTCTCCGAGTCAGTCTTCTTAGCTTAGCGAAAACTGAAAGGCCATGTGCCCTCATGAGTAATTTTAGAACCAGCCCTAGAAGTTGAAGGGTTGGTTGCCGTCAAAGTTCGGAATTCCGCTAGTATTTATCCGGGACCTTTCGGTTGATGCTGACGGAGACTGGACTGGATTCAACTAATGGTGCTCTCTCGCTTTGCCATTCTTGTACCAGGAGGTTTTTTCGTTGTTAAACGTCTCTTTCGAGTACCAACTAGTAAGTTATGTCTTTCTCGAAAGTCGATGCTGATGATCGCTAGGTTTAAGTTGACCACAGTGAAAACCTATCATGGCTATCATTTAAACCATAGGTTAAGGGTCAGTGTTTTCCCCTCGAGCATCACGATATGGGTTTCATTGGTGGCCTGTATTGCGACAAGGGACTTTTGAATTTCTGGCTCGTCTTTTGTCTTTGGTATGATACTAACTGCAGCTCCTGCATCAAGCAAGACGTGTATACAAGAAATTGCATCCTTGGCACGAAATATGTGATAGACCGGGCACTCGTTCTCCGTAGGCGCCAGCTGAGTAGGGGTTAACGGTTTTCATATTGCTTATGATGAATTTTAGGTTAGGCCCGTAATCGTCTTCATTTTGTTGGCTGTGTGGTAAACTTCCGGTGGTACCAAGAGCACTAATCTGTTGATCAAGGTTGTTTGGGTCGACTCTTTGACCGAGTATGTGGTCGATCCCCCTCGGCTGTCCTGTGTTAGCTGTATTTCTGCGAGCTGTTCAGTTGGTGACTTAACGTTGGTGACTAGTTCCGACATAAATGGGTCTTTGCTTATATTTATATGGTTCACCTACTTTTCTGTAGGTCATTTTCTGTCCAACAGCTGATCGGCAATGCATGCTAAATTTTCAAGAGGACGGTCAGGATCTTGTGCACCTAGTACTTGTTGCACATACTCTGGGAGGGCTTTTGCCCAAATCTGATCCAGTATAGCCTCTTTCATCACGCTGTTCCTTACAAGCGGCTGCAAGAGGTGCACGAACTGAGATGGGGACCTATCTATCATGTTATCCTCTTGAAGCAGCCATTATATACGCTGACTTTTAGATATGTAGAGGCACGTGGGCACTGTGTATAACTACTCGCTGTGAGTATGGGGTATGAGGACATGCACCTCCTTGTTAATATCATTGGGTAAATGAAAATACGTCCCTATACCTGGTGTTTTCGGACTTAATGTTATACAGGCCAAAGTAGGGCTCTATTTGAGTAAACCATGGTTCCGGGTCGCGCCGATCAAATTCAGACAACTTATCATCGGTAGTTACTACAGAATCCACCCCCACAGAAGTAGAGTTTTTGAAGTCACTTTCTGTTTTTGGAAACTGAGACATCATAACGGATAAAAATACTGAACACAATAATATATATTGCAGAAAAAATAGGAGAAACAACCAAACAGATTTATAGACTGTAGTCAATAATAATCGGACAGAAAGCGAAATGTGAGAAAAATGGATTCATCAGTTTAGAAACCGACTTTTCTATCAAAATGATCACTCAAACTACCCACCGATGACCTGTAATATTGTAGAAGACCAATGATGTTTACGAACCTTTATTTTCAGAAGCACAGCAGTGGACAAGTCAAGCTTGGCACGCTTAATCAAGCAACCAGAAGGGCATTCACCACTCGACATACGAAGGAAACCTTACAAATCGTAGAGATGTAGATCCTAATAGGTTGTCCGTCTGAGGTCCTTTATCACATACAGCATCTGAGTGGCCATATAATATCGTGTTGTAGATGCTGCACAACGCAAGAAGATTATAAATAGCACACGTAGGTTTCAATTACCATTGCGCTAATATCCGCGTTACGAGGTATTTCAAAACTGTACGGATGCAGTACACTAAAATTTGCCAGACCTGATAAAGTAAGACGTGGTCGACGGAAATGGCGGAGTTCTGGAAATCGGATTTCCAACCCAGTTTATTACTCAGATTACTGACAGCTTATTTTGTTGCAAAACACTAATTTAGCTTTTGAATATTCATTTGGAAAGCATTGTATAAGGCGAATAAATTGGGAAACCTGGCCAAAAACACAAAATGGTATTCGTCCTTCAACAGATAAATAAACCTTTGCAAATGATAGAATGGATACAGTTCCTGCTTCGCTGCTCATCCTTCTGAATTCACTAATCTCCAACGAAATGGGAGTGGTTACAGCATATTGTGTGAAAGGGAATCTGCGGTATAACGTTTCACATAATTCAGAGGAGAGGATGGATCATTTTCGTCCTTACTAAGTGCGAAATTTATTTGACCAGTAATAAATACTGTTTACAAATATGTCGAATTTTCAAAAATCTGCTTCATGTCTTCTGTCTGTATGCACGTCCTACTGACAATAACTCTTTGTATGAATTCACAAGATTTTCGACAATGCCAAATAGGGGATGTGGAACGCTGGCGGCTGACCGTCAATATTCGGTCATTGGTCAGAGGTTGTGACAAGTTGGTACGTTTTTGAACGGATCCCGGAAAACAATAGATGAGAGGAACAAAAAATGCCCTGAGGTAATGGAGGCCAAGTAATCCTCAGTACCACATGGGTCTTTGTCTAAACAGTTCCATACATATTATTGTAAGTGGTAAGCTTTCATTCCCAACTAATTTTCGTTACTGGTAAAAATGTGCTATTTACGACTAACTGGTGTAAGTACCTGTCTACAATGTTTTTACACCTGGAGTCCGATGAGAAGAAAGGATGTTTTTTATATGAATGAAGTTTAATGAACAAACAAGCAAGTTGAAAATGAAGCGTAGGACGGATATTTTCATCTCACCACGATTTACGGAAAGTAGAAAAATTCTCCTGATGAAGGGTGTTGAGCTCTATGATATAATGAAAATAAATGTAATAGCAGTATAAAGTCTTGGCAAAGAGGAAATGCAATAAAACGGTGGTATTCACCTATAAAATCCAACTGTAAATTACCATGTATTGGTTCTTAACTATTGCAATTATTTAATTGCGCAAGAATTATCATGCTTGCGAAAACTGGATGACATATCAGGAAATGGGCATTCCTTTTTGCGTGATTTTCCTTTATTAGGTAATGATGCACAACACTGTTTATCATTATATTATACATTTGATGAGCAGACAGTGGGATGCATTTACTTCAAATAACTTACGCAATCTGCATAAATCTTTCAGGTGATCAAAACTGGTCTGTAAAACCATCACCTACTTATGCGTACAGTGGCTTCACTGTCTTGCCAGAGATGCGGATACAGTAGAAGTGGAGGGGGTAACAAGTCTTCGTGACAAAGTGTAG